>JALPQI010004470.1:0-69312 GCA_025490895.1 Thaumatotibia leucotreta
ATGTTGTCTGAGGAATCCTAACCATTGTTCTTATGGCTCTCTTTTGGGCTACAAAGGCGGATCGAATATTGTAACAGTAACTATTGCCCCAGAATTTTATGCTGTATCGTAATGCAAAGTAAACCATTTTCAATTGAGGTATCCCCACTTCTTCTCTGAGGCTTCTAATTGCATAACAGGCAGAACTGTCTTCTGTTTGCAAGGTAAGTACGACTGAAAAAGCTTAAACATTGTCCCTCTTACGCCATAGTGCTCCAACTTTGCAAGGAGGAGCCCGTGGTCAACCATATCAAAGGCGGAACTTAGGTCTAAAAACAGACCTGCTACTTTAATTTTCCTATTTAATTGGAGCGCTATGTCGTCGATAAGTGTGGTTATAGCATCGCTAGTACCTTTGCTTTTTTGGTAACCGTACTGCCGTTCACTCAATTTCTTATTTAAATGGAAGTGTTTTAAAAGTCTATCTTTCATGAGTCTCTCGAGGAGCTTCGACAGCGTTGGAAGAAGAGATATTGGCCTGTAATTTGTTGGGTCCACTTTTGATCCCTTTTTATAAATGGGCAAAACCTTTGCTAGTTTGAACTGGTCAGGAAATGTACCAGTCCTCAGACGTTCATTGAAAAAATACGTCAATGGTTCAGCAAGTATGTCAATATTCTCTTTAATGACTGTTAATGGAACCTCATCATAACCACTTGATGTCTTAGCTTTTAATTTTTTTACCAAACGATTAAGTTCGCTCACTGACACCTCTTCAAGTATCATGTCATTCTGAACTCGAACGACATGAGCCCGTAGCAATAAAAGTGCGTCCTTTGTGTTATCACTTGTGCCACTACTTTGAGTGAATTTATCTAAGAATATTGAACATACATCTTTAGGGTTATCCAGTACTATTTTAGTTCCATCTTCCATATCTATTTTCAGGAGCAGGTTATTCTGTGTTTGTATATCCACTTTAGAGCGATGCCTCTGGACGATCTTCCATATCTCTTTCCTCGAATCTTTAGCTTTCTCAACTAGTGCCTGTACTGCTATTCTTTTGGCGTGTCTAATTACTCTTTTGAAAAGCGTGACATACTTTTTACTATAGCTTAGTATCGATTCAGTCATGGTACTCTTGTGGGTAACAAGAACGCGCTTCATCATACTTGATACTCTAATACCTTTTGTTACCCATTTTATTCTAGGCCCATTTAGTGACGCCAATTTTATCTTCTTTTTATGAAAGTATACAGATTCTGTAGGCCTACACGTACACGATTGCAGAATGGCCTGCTGATTAAGAGCGGAGGCTTGACAATACTAAACAGAGACATTTTACCGAACAGTAGGTACCTAATACCCAAAAATATATGGGATTTCTAAATATTTGATTGACTTATGATTATTATTTTTTTCACACTTGACGAAGCCTGCGCTGTGGATTTGAGACTTGTTATTGGTTCTATAATTCGTTGCTTATCATGAACAACGTTGTAATCCAAAAAAACTTGCTTCAAATTTGAATTCTAGTGCTTCATTATTAGAATTGAAATTACAACACTGTAGCTTCTTGAAAATGCAGCGTTATGCAGGATAAGCGTCGATATGAGGTTGTTCTGTAATATGTATTTTTATAATTGACTTATTCATTTTATAGTAAGCAAAGCGGAACGGAGGATATTAGATGGAAGGGATGTGACACTCGAGAGACGATATGTGGTGAGTGGATTTCTTAGTATTAGGGCTTATCCATTAATCACGTCACACTGTCAACTGTGTGGTGGTTGTCAAGAAAAAATCACCAATTATCACCATAGGGGAAGGAGGGGGGTCATCGGACAAATCACGTGTAATTTTTTTATTACTCTCTGCTGAACAGCATACTTCTTTTAAAACATAACCAGATGTCAAATCCTGAACTGAGTTTTAAAACTTCGCGGACATTTACCTCGTAGTTTGCAAAAATGTTTTTTCCCATCACGTGTGCTTAATAAAGTACGTAAATTGAAGAGTTATTAAAAGGACTACGTAAGTTGGCAAAAATTACACGTCATATTGGCTAGGGGGGGGGGGGTCCTGAAAATATCACCAAGTATCACCATGGGGGATGGGGGGGTCTAAAATAGGCATAAATCGTATGACGTGATTAGGTAATGGACAAGCCCTTACTCTAAAATATGATTTTCCTTAAAATTAGAAGACTCTCGAACCTAATACCTAATTGGATCAACTGCTATTGCCATGGTTATGGTCTCCTGCGTCACGCAGGTTTTATGCAAAATTATGCAAACATGCATGTAGTCCATGTTTGTAGGTGGCCGATTAAGGAAAGGACTTATTAATAGGGGTCGGAACTATGGGTGCAAAACTTTAACAAAACTTTAAAATTGACATATGGGAACACTTTAGCCAAGAAAAATACGAATATTATTGAAAAATCTGTATCCAATTTTATTCCCTATCTCGGAATCTTCAACTAAATAACAATGTGTGGGTGTGTAGATATGTATATTTTATGGATGTACGGTCGAGGAAATTGAATGTTTAGCAGTTTATGGCTCACTTTACGTTGGACGTGGTTAGTACATACAAAGAAACCAATTTTACTTGAACCGCAAAGTGGTAACATTCAATTTTCTCGACTGTATGTGCTATGTGAAGTCCACTTGAGAAGTTTTGCACCTATAGTTCCGACCAGTACTTATTAATACCTACCAGAAAAATGCATGCTTGCAAAGTTTAAGTATGTAGCATAATTTTGCATAAAACCAGCGTGACTCAGGTGACAGTAACCATGGCAGTACCTGACAGAAAAAAGTTGACTAACCCAAGCTCAATTATACGTTGGTGCCTTTATTGAAATATTTTAGAACTGCCAAATTTTAATAAAATATCTCTATCTTGAAAACTTTTTTAAATATAATAAAAACTGGTTGCGAAAATACTATAGCCTAGGATAACTAAATAATTACTAATTACTAAACAAATTGGTAAAAATGCTCGTAGACAAAGTTAAGAGCTCCTTAACGCTTCCGGTGCAAAGGTGCCCATAACGCTCGCAGCATTTCCGCTTTGGATGGCTAGGGCCAACCTCTGCACCAGTAACGACTCTGAGCGGGGGTCCTCTCCCCTTTGTCTGAGTCGACGCCCTATGTCACGCACCAGCAGTTTCGCGTCCTTCCCCCAGCATCCCGTTGTTTCAACTGCGAAAGGCAAAAATAGGTATCCTGAAGCTAAAGGACACTTTTTAACTATTTTGAGTTGCCATACGCGCCACGCCTGCAGGCGGCAGACGGATGCAGGTCGCTTCCAATCCAACCGGTGTATGTGGAGATCCAAAGGTATCAGCGGTGAATGTGATTTAGCTGAAATGATGATGATGAAGATTTTATGCATTTGTTTAACCGACTTCAAAAAAAGGAGACGGTTCTCAATTCGACTTGCTGTACGTATGTTACCCGATATCTCCGAGAATCGTTGACCGATTTTAATTTTTTTTTGTGATCGAACGTGTAAAATTCCGAGATTGTCCCGTTGGCACCAAGTTGGGCTCTGATGATGGGATTGTGGAGAAATCGAAGGATCTCTTCAAACGTTATAGGTACATGTATGGCGCTTTTGGTAATTTTCATTAATTTACAAGAATTTGTATTCAGAAAGTAGGATTTGAGGAAACCAATGATGGAAACAAATCGGGGATCTTGGAGAAATCTGTTGAAGTCGGTTTTTTTAATTTTTAATTTGGTGATTATTTTGCCGGCCGTGGGGTGACGGCAGTAAGACTACATTTGTCACCACCCCAACTCCTCCTTCGGGTGTCGTAAGAACCGACTAAGAGATTGAAGTGTCACTGACCATTATTTGACAAAATATTGATGATGGACAGCAGTGTCATCATAGTGGACACATTACTGCGATCGTCCATCCGCTTTCCCAGCGCGGCGATTATGGGCATTTACCTCCTAATGCGTCTATAGGTACGCATAGTTAATAGGAGAGACCTACGTCCAGCAGTGGACTATCATAGTCTGATAATGATGATATGATTATTATTTTGCAACAGTTACCTAACAGTGTCCAACTCTGACTTTTCTGCAGGTCTACATGATAAAAGCCAACGATACAGTGCCATACGATGCCTGGCTATGTGGCGGCGCCATCGTGACTCCATCATACGTCCTCACCTCCGCAGCGTGCCTGGAAGACGTGAAACACATGTACGTCATCGCCGGGTACCACCGATACGTCCCTTATGAGGCCCTGGGATTCGATGATTGCACCAAAGAGGAGAAGAGGAGGGTCGTCTATGTGTGTTTACCCAGAAGTGAGGACTAAACTAGTACGGGGTAGTGTTGTGAATTTAAGAGGTGGAAACTAAAAGCCTCGAGACGCGACCTGCTGAGTCTAGAAGCCTCGAACCTTAAAGCCTCGACCGAGGCCTCCGAGATCCGATAGATACATAAGAATACTAGCCTAGTAGGCTTAGCACAGGATTAGTGTGACAATATGTCGTCGCGAGATAAACTATTCATCCCTCTTTTATTCATATAGTTAGTAAAAGATGGAAATCTATCTCGCGGCGACATACTGACATACCAATCATGTGCTAAGCATATAGGACGCTCACTATTTCAGGTCTTAACGCTTGACTCAGGCGTTCGAGGTTTGGAAGCTAGAGGTTTTATTGCAAATTGTCGAGCTATTAAAGCTTGAGTTCTCTATTAAGCCCGAGCGTAAAAGGTTTTCTCTTAAGAGCTCATAAAAAACTCGAGTCGTTAAGGTTTGAAACCTTTTTTGAGCTCGAATCTTAAACGCTTAAGTCTTCAAAGCTTTAACCTTCAAGGTTGGCGGGTCTTTAAGGTTTAAAGGTCTTCAACCTTAGTTAACAAGAATAACCTGGGTAACTACTACTACCACCTTATTTATAAATGTCTCCTAACCTACCAATCTGATAAGTATCGTTTGTGGGTGAATAATCTGTTAAATGTATTAAAATGACAGATACAAACAACAAATCACGTGACCATAATGTATGTATAGGAAATGGTCACGTTACTTTTTGTCCTAATTCGTCTTTTTGGGTGAATATCTGAGTCTGAGCGTTTCATTCAACCGCCTAATTTTGATGGCATCGTTTTTTCCCAAATGCTCAGATATTCACCCTGTTGCATATGGATTTCTTGGGTGAATAATCTGAGCGTTTCAACCGCCTAATTTTGGTGGAATTATCATTATTTTTGCCGAAGTTTCTATTTGTTACAATGTGCTACTTTGTCATTTGAAGGAGGCACGGTACCTTTATAAAAGACGAAGTATAACATTGAGACGTTTAGAAACTTCGGCAAAAATGATGCATCAAAATTAGGCGGTTGAAACGCTCAGATATTCACCCCCTAAGACATACTCGTCAGACGGGAGAAAAGATTGTCTATACATATCCAGACTCTAAAGTGTAGATTAGACAGCCTATTAAACAAGGTTTTATTTTCGTGAATTCGCAAGAATAATATATTTAAATAAAATATCAAGAGGTTGGAACAAATGAGCACATATAAGTACTTAGGTACTGATGTAAGCCGACATTAATAACAAACAAATTAGAAACAATAAGTTGTTCTTTTTTTGTATTCGTGTTAAGGAGGTTACTTCTTGAGTTTATTTTCCTGCTTTTTATGGAAACACACTTGGAAAATTGTATTTTGATAAAGTGCTATTAATCGCTAAATAATTATAATTTAGGACCATACCTTATGTCAAAATCAAAATAAACTAATTTTGCCGGTAATATTAGACACATCTAAGGCGTGTTTTGCATATATCTCTATTTCAGAAAACAAGGTAGGTACTATCGTACATTTATACCTATTTCAAACATATGGCAGCATATGACAAGAGTTATTTTCAAAGCTTATTTTTGAATATTATTTACGGAAAAAAAATATTAGTGTGAATAAACCTTTGTTACACAGTTCACTGTTGAAAACAAAGAATATCATTATCTATGTTTCTCTTTAGATAATAAAATTAGGGATCAACTTAAGGGTGCGGCTCCACTGAGGCGGAGAGGAGCGGAGATGTGCAATATTATATACTTAAGTCTATGACCAAAAACGCCAATTTCATAGGTATGACCCAATAGTACGATTTTGTACCGTTTAGCGTAGAAACTTTAGGTTCATGGAGCGTAAATTATTTGCTAAAATCGCGAAACGTCTGGTTGACGTAAGTACAGAGCGACTTCCTCGCACAACGCATCAGTATTGCGATACAGCGTGGTAATGTCGCATCCTAGGTTAGTTAGATTTACTTAATTTATGTGTATAAATTATACAGTTTTGAAAATAAAGACCGATAAAAAAAACGATTATTACTGTGTCGGGCGCCTCTACGTTAAGTATTTGTTAATTTTATTATTCCGAGTGTAGTATCACATTGACTTGACATTAAGTTAGGAATCCTTCCAACATCCCTTACTACGTAAAACGGTTCCCCTATTATTAGATTACCAGATCCTTCTAGGTCCTTCTAGCTCTTAGCGATTTTTGCGTAAATCCGCAGAGATGGCTTTCGTAGGGTTTTTTTCGTTACACGTCATATTTGTATCACTATTTTAGCAACGCAAAAAGGTTGCGTACCTTGATAGATCCAGGCAACCCACGATGCAACAAGCAAAATACAGCTCACAGCGATTTCTAGGTATGTAGGAAAAATACTAGGAACGCGCTGTGTGCAGCATGAGCTGCCGCCGTAAGATTAACGGACTTTCATTATTTCCCTCTCGTCCACACCAATATGTGTGTAGATAAGCGGCATGGATAAAAAGTAAGCATTCAGCAATCCTCTGAATCCTCTGATCCGTTAGTTGTGCGTGTCATGTATAGAAATCTACGAACTATTTTTCATTCCTTCGTTCTTGCAAAGTTAGTAGTGTAACCAGGCATAGCAGGAAACTAGACGCCAATAAAGATCCGAAATGAAATCCAGGGCTGAGTTTTGTCATCCCCACTGTGGGCCCCCTGTCAGGCAGAGGGAGAAGGGTGAATAAGAGAGGAAACGATAAGAAAGACAGCAATATCCCGCGGGAAACGTATTGCCGATCGCCAATTAAATGAGCTTCGATAACGGTGTCAAATTAATAACCTACTTATCACATTCCAGATTATAACTTCGAATATCCCAGAGTATCACGATGGGCCAACATCGACATAGCGTTAGCGAGAGTGGATAGAAAGTACGACTTTTTTTCATTTTCGAAAGCATGTACATATTTTCCCAATCAAATTGAGATCAACTACGAAAAGAGGAATCAGGAACCAGGCACAGACGCTATTGTGTTTGGGTGGGGACATACTGAGAAATGGAGAAGCGTAAGTTCCTAAACCTAAAGTAACTAACAGAATATACAATACCTAACCAAAATCATCCACTATAGACCCGAAGACGCTGGTGGCGTCACCCCTCTGCACTGCCAAACTAAACTTCAAAGAAAAAGCTTGCTCTGTGGTATAACCCATGTGGAGCTCATAGGTTTTTATTTATACCTTCTCATCTTCTTCGCATCCTCTTGACTGAGGGTCCACTTGACGCCGTTATTTTCCACAACAAAACTCCAATCTACTCCATACGGTATTCTAACAAATCATCGTTATATTTATTTATTTAAACTTTATTGCACAATACAAATAGGTACAAATAGCGGACTTAATGCCTTAAGGCATTCTCTACAAGTCAACCAATGGGCTAAACAGAAAGATTATGCGGGTGCAGGATCGTTTCACCATCGATATGCGTGTAGTTTGTTGAAGATAGGACGGTGCCAGGGTTTCTATGCACGTAGCATCCCACACCAACATCCGTCCCATGTTTCAAGGAACCAAAGACGCACCATCGGATCTCTTACCATCATCTCTGATAACCACCAACCAGTAGGCTCGAGAAAAGCGATACATTGGTGGTGTCAAAAGACCTGCGGATTATTTCGTTAAAGCGTCGCATGTCTCGAAAATCGTCTGTTAGATTAGAAATACATTTGGATCACTAGTGAGACTAAGAAAGGTGCAAAATTCTACATTTCCATAGACAGTCCAACCTTCACACCATTTTTTTTTAATTCTCAATTTCTACTGAAAGACTTCGCTTGTCAATAACATAAACGAATCTTGTTACTTGGGTGGATTTTTATTTTGTTGTCGTTTTTTTAAATTTGGACTTTTTTACATTTTTTCTACTTAGGATCACGAGCTTTTTCGATCTTGATAGTAATAAAAAAGTGCTCTGCTAATGAGGATCGAAAGAGCTCGCGTTTCTGAGTAGAAAAAATATGAAAATATCCAAATTTGGAAAATTTGAAAAAACTACAACAAAATAAAGATCCGCCCACTTACAGGTAGAAGATACTAAAGACTACAACCAGGAATCTATCCTCTACGGATCAGTCGTACTTGCTCCTAAAGAAGAATGCATGTCATATTTCGAAGACCAAACATTCAAGAATGTGATAGAAAAATACATGATCTGCAGCATGGGCGAAGGAAAACTCAATGACGAGGGAGAATACGATCAGGGTGGTGGTGGAGGAGGAGGAGGAGGTGATGGACCTCAAGATGATTCGTACGTATTACGTTTATTTTCTAACTTCTATTTCGACCTCCACAAATTACTAACCATTGATTATTAAGTTACCCATATTGTCAAATTTGTAAATACTGTTAATGCTACTAGTTACTATACGTTTGACAGTTGTAATTGTGCTGTTTGTGCTTTTTCTTGGCCCTGGGCTCTACGGAAGACCAGCGCTCTGACATGCCTAGGTATGCCAGAGCATATGCTGAGTAGAGTCCATTTGCAGCCAGTATGACAGCACCAACATATTGTATTGTTAGATTTTTTTTTTATGTAATTTTTCTCTTATTTTATTATTATTCTTTGTTTTGTTTCTATTGTGTGTGTTTAGTAATTAAGTTATTTTGATTCATGTTTTGGTGCTGTACCTTAGGCTCAATAAATCATTTTCTATTCTATTCTATCACACACAACATCACTTCCATCCCCGGCTCTTGCCAATGAGTTATTCACAATCTACGAATATTTGATATTCACAAGTGCTATATGCTGAAGGAAAAGATCGTAAGGAAACCTGCATACACCAGCGAAGAAATTTAAAGGTACTGTGCCAGCGTTGGGACCACGCAAATTAGGCACGTTTGAGTATCGAGTAGCGGAAAAAATGGCCAGAAAACAACAACCACATCAGCCAATTTAAGTCTACTATTGGACTTGGGTCTCTCCTATTACAGATTGTCCATAGCAGTAGTGTTTCCATCAATATTTGCTGCCCATCAATATCTTCAGTAAATCAATGGTCAGACACTGCAATGTCCTAGTCTTGTCTTGTATACAGTTTTTTTGGTGATAATATTATTGTAATACTATTTGTGTTTCACGTCGTTGTTTATCGTTAATAACGCCTCAATTAAAAATAGTACTCAGATTTCAACAAAGTACTTACCCCCTTATTTATTTCCTACCTTAACAATCCGATCAGCGTTGGTTGTTCCTTTCGGTCTTATAAATATCGACGCTTAACTTGAACAACGCTACATCTCAAGATACTTGACATAATTTGAATTCTAACAATGAAACACTAGAATTCCAATTGCAGGCATATACAGGGTGGAAAGGGACGACGTTCCTTCCCGCTACCGACCGAGTCTACCAACCATTACGATGAACTTTCAGTATGGGACCAACATCGAAAGCGTACATGGAAAATTGACTTTTCCATACTACTGAACTCTAACTAATCACTCACTTTGTATGAGGGGTTAATTTATTTTTTAATATTTCGATGTTGGTCCCATACTGAAAGTTCATCGTAATGGTTGGTAGACTTGGTAGTTAGCGGGAAGGAACGTCGTCCCTTTCCACCCTGTATAATTTTGGATTACAGCGTTCTTCATTATTAGAATTGAAATTACGATACTGTAGCAGCACGTAGCAGCTAAAAATGCAGCGTTATTCATGATAAACGTCGACTTATCGGCTTTTTAAGTTAGGAGATGTTAATCGACGCTTATCATGATAATGTTGCATGTAGAGATGAGTTTCAGTGGTAATTTGAATTCTAACAATGAGGCAGTAGAATTTAGATTAGAAGCAGGTATTATTTTACCCCCTTATTCATAAACGTCTGCTAACTTAACAAGCCGCTAATATTTGTTTGTCCCCTTTGCTCTTATGGACACATTGTTAAGACCGAATGGGACAAACAATTATTAGCGGCTAGTTAAGTTAGCAGACTTTTATGAATAAGGGGGTAGTTTGCAGCGATGTTCAAGATGATAGGCATCGGTTTGTGTATGAGGAGGTTTAGACGAGTATTTAGGATTGTAGCGTTAGGGTGCGCCTCCACTGACCTGGAGAGGAGCAAAACTGGCCAATGAGACCGCATCACAGTGTTTCGAATTTTGAATTTGAAGAATGTAATTGGTCAATTATTTTGCACATCTCCGCTCCTCTCCGCGTTAGTGGAGCCGCACCCTTATTCATGATAAGCAACGACATCCTGTATTCTATTCTAGAAGGTACGCGAAGGCCTGTGGCCCAAACGCATTGAGGATTGGAAACAAGGTAAATAACAAATTAATAACACATTCTGACGTACTTATAAATTAACCTTTTCAACGCCAAGAACCACGAAAGTGGCTGTGTGTTGTCCAGCTATGCTATTCTCTTATTCACACATTCGACGCTGCGTTCGTCAACGAGCTCGACGTCGAGACAGCCTTGTCTAAAATCCTCTGTTTGATTTGATCTAGATCCACTGTTTGATTTTGCTAATGTCAAATCAAACAGATGATCTAGATCCTCTGTTTGATTTGACATCAGGAATCGAGGCTGTGAGCGAGGTTGTGGGCGAGTTCGTCGCTGTTTTTCGTTAGAGAAAACGAAGTTCGTATATTAAACGTGTGCACTGTCGCTTAAAGTACATTAGTGAATACCATTTTTAGGCTCGACGCTGCCGCAGCGCTGACACAGCGCTGACAGCAAGGCGGTTTCCTTAGTGAAAAACACTGCTGCCTACCACACCAGCAGATAATAAAGTGGTCATTGAGTATGCTGTCAAAGTAACTGTCTTGCTGACAGATAAGGGTGCTTAGACAAGTTGTTAATCGCTAACACTTAATCGTCAATCGTAAACGAAAAGCAGCTAACTGTCGTTGTCGCGCTAATATGAAAGTGACAGAGAGGGAAAACTACTATACTCTACTAAGCGTTAGCGATTGGCAACTTGGCTAAGCATCCAGGTTTCGTTTCGTTATTCATTAGTAGAGATACTGGCGTGATACTGGCGTGATGCTGGTATGTATAATGTATGTCACAATTTGATAAGAGAGGGAAGGCGTTGAAAAGGTTAAAAGTGAGTTTTCTGTGATTCCACATCCTGGGGGCTACCACGATCTTATAATACTATTCAGTTTACGACATCAAAATCAGATGAGTTTATTTCAATTGAAGGCAAGTCCATGAAAGCCAATCAGCGAATGATTTTTTTTTTAATATAGCTGTCAGTCGACGTCAATTCTGCGTCGTCAATTTTTCAAATTTTGATAAATCCAGGTATGTTAAATCAAAATTATATAAATCCTCACTGAGTGTTTTTAGAGATAGATAAATTGTAAACGATTATATTTTTTTAAAGGAATACACTAGTTTAGATGGTTTTTAATTGCGATTTTTTATTGCTTTAGCCATAATAACAATAATTCCGCCTTTAAATCACCGAATTACTTTTTTCAATAATCTCTCAAGTGGTTAGAGTGGATTTACGAGTATCTGAGTTTGAAGTTAGCCTCCTACTCATTTAAGAAATCATGGTACCCCCCCTAAAGCTGCATTTAGGCCAAACGAGCATTCGCTCATTCTATTCCCCACTCTACGAAATCAACGAATTTCGACGAATCACGTTTTGTATAACGAACGAATTTCGTAGAGTGGGAGATAGAATGAACGAATGCTCGTTTTGTCTAAAATTCTAAATGCCCCTTCAGATGAGATTAATTCTTGTTACGTCATTAATTAATTTTGTTTGTGGTAAATAGTGTAAGACGCAACAATACTATTTTTTCCTAACTAGTGCGGAAAAGTAAAATTTACTTTTAAATTTCTCTTTTTAAGGCACTTGTTATGAAAAAAGTCGTTCGATACACGTGTAAAGACTTTTTCATAACTCGGGCGATTATCGCTTTTGTTTCACTCGGGCTCCAACTTTCACCCTCTTCGAAAAAAAAAATGTTTTGCGCTTGTATCGAAATGTACTATTTTAGTACAGATGGTGCCTTTTTTACGCGCTACTGCGAGAAGTGCCTCATTTTACGTCAGGTCCAAAACTTCGGAGGCCCATCTATGTATACTAAAAAACGTCGTAGGTACGAGACACGTGCAAAAAGGAAATTAGTAACTCGTGTCGCCACTCGTTTCGACTTTCATTTTTCGCACTTGCGTCGTAATGTACTATTTTAGTACAGATGACCTTTTGTACGCGCTAGTGCGAGAAGTGGTACATTTCTTGTCAGGTCGAAATTTCAGAGGGCTGTACTGAAAAAGTCGTATCATACACGTGCGAAAAGGGAATTTAAATAAGTCGTGTCCATTCAAGACACTCCCTTCGGTAGTGTTTTAATTTATCGCCACTAGTTTCAAACTTATTTTTTTCCCACTTGTATCGTAATGTACTATTTCAATCTTCACAGTGTGTCTATGACAATACAAGGAGAGATGTCAATACCACATTTAGTTATACCCGGAGAAGAGGCATCTGCCAGGTACGATACTTTCGGTTTTGTATGAACTAGTGTTTTAGAGGTAAATTAGACTCAAAGATTTTTTCATCACACTTGGTGCCTAAGCGCGCCATTGCTTGCATGCGCAGCGGGAGTAATAGATACTAAGTAAGATTCTCTAGGGAGTAATAGAAATGTCAGTACGTCATAGAATAATATTTTGTCTTAAAACTTATTTTTTTGTTCGCAAGTGTGATGAAAAACATTGTATGCATCATGGTCGGTAAGCGGAATACTAACTCGAGTAATTAAAAGCTCTCCGCCTACGGCGTCGGGCTTCTAACACTCTCGTTAGTAATGTATTCCGTACTTACCTCCCTTGATGCACAATGTACTATTATTTGCTTCGAACACAATAAAATATATTACACATGATGATACACAATTAATACCTACATAAAATGTCCAGTGCGTTCAACCATAAATTAGGCATGAAATAGTGGTGAGGAGTGGCGAAATTAATTTAAATTATTAATACATTATTATAATTACAAAATTACAATATTAGAAAAAGTTAAACGGAACATAATGAAAATAATAAAAAATAAAAAAACAAATTTTGTCAGAAAAAAAAATATAATAATGATAATTAAAATAGAAAAATCATAATATAAATTCAATAACAAACCCATCATTATTCTCTGGGGCCTGATGATGGGATCTTGGAGAAATCGAGGGATCTCTTCAAATGTTATAGGTACATGTATGGCGTTTTTGGTAATTTTCATTCATTTACAAGAATTTGCATTCAGAAAGTAAGATTTGATGATAGGAAACCAATGATGGAAACCACAGATGATAGAATCTTGGAGAAATCGGTTGAAGTTGGTTGTTTTAGAATTAACAACCAACGTTTTTCAACAAAAGTGACAATGAGGGTAGTTCTCCTCTTTCGCCGCCCCCGCCAGCCCTGCCCGCGGCCAGCACCCGCTCTAGCAGAGCGCAAGCCTGCAGTTCACGTTGGGCTTTGGTCGCGGGTACTCCATGATGAGGATCCTCTAAATGGATCGAAACATGTCGAGCAATTATCGACTTAAATTACGTGAGTAACCCATTTGATAAATATGAAGTCGCGTGTTTTTACATTTTTAATTTGGTTATTTTTAGAACGATCATGGCGGCCCAATTATAACATGGAGGGGACCAAAAGAGGTCCTGATTGGTATCGCTTCGGTCTTCAGGGTTGACGCCAAGTCGAAGAAATGCATACCCCCATTTCTCTACACTAGCACACATTGCAATGGCGCCTTCATACATTGCCTCGTGTAAGTGTCATTACTATTGTTAGACCCGTGTCTAGCCAGACCTGTGTTTCGAAGCCCGCGATTCTGTCGCGGTTCTACAGGTAGGTACACAACGTTGACGTTGGTGTCTTACAGTAAGTACCTAGACATAGATAACTTATAGAAAACTCGTAATTTTCATTAGCAGCAATACCAACTGAAACACTTCATACATTTACTGTGCAAAAATTAGCCCGGAGGTAAGTGGAACGTACTTTGCATTTTCCCAACTTAGATATAAATAAATAAATAAATATCTTGGGACATCTTACACAAATCAACTTAGTCCCACGGTAATCTCAATTGAGGCATGTGATGTGGGTACCAGGCGACGATATAATATATAGGTACTATTTTATAGATACATACACAGCCACGACCAAGGAACAAATATTTGTGATAAATAAATACACAAATAAGGCCCTCGCCGGGATTTGAACCCGGAACCTCCATTATAGGCAGGGTCACTACCAACTAGGCTACGGAGTCTGACAGATATAGAACTACGAGGTGCGATATATCTAATATCTAATCTAATATCTTGGGACATCTTACACAAATCAACCTAGTCCCACGGTAAGCTCAATTAAGGCCTGTGATGTGGGTACCAGGCGACGATATATATATAATAGATAGATACATATAGACTTAAATACATACACAGCCACGACCAAGGAACAAATATTTGTGATAAATAAATACACAAATAATGCCCTCGCCTGGATTTGAACCCGGAACCTCCATTATAGGCAGGGTCACTACCAACTAGGCTACGGAGGCTGACAGATATAGAACTACGAGGTGCGATATAATACATGGACAGCCCATTTCAGTCCACTGCTGGACGTAGGCGTCTCCTATTAAGTCAGGTCGAAGAGATGCATGACCCCATTTCTCTACATTAGTACACATAGCAAAATGGCGCCTTCATGCATTGCCCCGTGTAAGTGTCATTACTATTGTTAGACTGGTCTACTGCCGCTGCGGCATGATGAGTTGGAAAGTAAAGAAAGTATATGTTAGGTTTTACTCGATATGTAATGCGTTCTATCACGCTCGCACTGATATATTAGAGCGAGCGCGATGGCCTGATTTACGTATCGAGAAAACCTAAAGTTATTACTTATTACCGATACTTGAAAGTCTTGGTACGGCTACCGTATCCAGCCAGACCTGAGTTTCGAAGCCAGGGGAAAGTACCTAGACATAGATAACTTATAAGAACCATAGCATATATTTAGAATCATAGTATTGCATGTCCCTCTTTATGAATAGACAAAAAACCTGCAAATGATTTAATATACAATTAAAATAAAACTACACTATAAATAAATATATACCTACTAAACTAAATCTAAAAACGCCCGCCACGGCACGGTACAAACGAATAAAATTCTAATAAATTTGATGAATTCTCGGTGGTTAATTTATTTACATTTTGTTCAAACTTTTCCAACGAATAGTCGTACAAAATGTATTAAAAATTGGTAATAAAATTACCAGCACAATTTTATTTTCCTAATAGGATGAAAATAACTCACCATTATGTATAAATCACAGAATAAAACTTTTCCAGGTCATTTTTTAGGGCTCCGTAGCCAAAATGGCAAAAACGGAACCCTTATAGTTTCGCCATAGGTATTAATCATGCCAACAAAGTCGTACAATAAAAACTAGAAAAAAATATTTTTTCGGGTACCTACCTCCCCAACTGGTGAAGTGGGGTTGATCTTTTTTATTTACTGTAATCCTATAATGTGGGGTATCATTGAATATGTGTCTTTAAAAGAATAAGGGTCTTGAAATAAAGTTTTTTTCTAACGTCAACATTTTCATAGATAATCGCTACAGAAGAAAAAAAAGTGTTCCCCCTTTCTCTAACTTTTGATCCGTAGCTCCAAAAATATGAAAAAAATCATGAATAATATTTCGAACATAATCGGCCCAACCGTTCCAGAATTACTACGGCACCCTACACTGAGCATGGCCCGACATGCTCTTGGCCAGTTTTTTTTATATGGATGGTTCGATCACGACTACTTATTTCCATTTTATGGTTAAAAATTATCGGTATAAAACGATTTCAGATTAAAAATTTGCATAATTTAGTTAATTTTTAAAGTTTTAAAATATATTAAATAACCTAAATATTCATTTTTTAGTACAGATGGTGCCTTTTTTAGGCTCTAGTGCGAGAAGTGGGTCATTTTACGTCAGCACCGAAACTCCGGAGGGCCATCTGTACTAAAAAACGTCGTACGAGACACGTGCAAAAAGGAAATTCGTAACTCGTGTCGATTTAAAACACTCCCTTTTGGTCGTGTTTTAAAACATCGCCACTCGTTTCGAATTTCATGTTTTTTGCACTTGTGTCGTAATGTACTATTTTCTGCAGGGAAGCAGATCGAAATGAAAAAGATGGAGAGCTGGACGAGGCAGAAATGCGGAGATGTGACCAATTGGGCAAAGAAAGTGGTTTTAGCATCATACGGCGAACTATCTCGTGGGAGGGACATCCAGACGGGTAAGTGTACCTAAAGGCCCGGCCACGACATTGGTCTAAGGCGACCGGCGGCGAGCGAATCCATGAGTTGGGATGCCGATAAGGGTAGTCAAAGTCAAAGGCAAAATATTCTTTATTCAATTAGGCCCAGCAACGAGCGCTTTTGAATCGTTAAACTAAATAGCGAATGAAAGAAAAAAAAACTACTTCCGGTTCTAACCCTACACCACTGCCTGAGAAGAATCCGGCAAGAAACTCAGCGGGACTTTTTTTTTCAAATAATAGTTTTATAACATCTTACCGCTAACATGCATTAATTAAAAACGAAACATAAATTTGATTTAATATAAATACAGATACATATAGTACATTAACTAGAGATGAAGTCTCTAATAGTCAGAATCTATATATATAAACGGCAATGTCCTGACTGACTGACTGACTGACTGACTGACTTAAATCAACGCACAGCCCAAACCGCTGGTCCTAGAGAGTTCAAACTTGGCATGTAGATTCTTTATAATGTTTAGAGGCGCACTAAGAACGGATTTTTGAAAATTCGTCCCGTAAAGGGGTTAAATGGGGGGTTAAAGTTTGTATGGGAAAATAAGATTAGTTGGGCTATTTTATTCGAAACTTCACAGGAATGTTTTTAACAATAAATAAGTAAACACATATTTCAGGTTTTTTGAAAATTCATTGCCTATGGGGGTTAAATGGAGGGTTAAAGTTTGTATGGGGAAATAAGATTAGTTGGGCTATTTTATTCGAAACTTCACAGGAATGTTTTTAATAATAAATAAGTAAACACATGTTTCAGGTTTTTTGAAAATTCATCCCTTAAAGGGGTTAAATGGAGGGTTAAAGTTTGTATGGAGAAATAAGATTGGTTGGGCTATTTTATTCGAAACTTCACATGAATGTTTTTAACAATAAATAAGTAAACACGTATTTCAGGTTTTTTGAAAATTCATTCCCTATGGGGGTTAAATGGAGGGTTAAAGTTTGTATGGGGAAATAAGATTAGTTGGGCTATTTTATTCGAAACTTCACATGAATGTTTTTAACAATAAATAAGTAAACACTTAAATCAGGTTTTTTGAAAATTCATTCCCTATGGGGGTTAAATGGAGGGTTAAAGTTTGTATGGGGAAATAAGATTAGTTGCGTTATTTTATTCGAAACTTCACAGGAATGTTTTTAATAATCAATAAGTAAACACGTGTTTCAGGTTTTTGAAAATTCATACCTTAAAGGGGTTAAATGGAGGGTTAAAGTTTGTATGGGGAAATAAGATTGGTTGGGCTATTGTATTCGAAACTTCACATGAATGTTTTTAACAATAAATAAGTAAACACGTGTTTCAGGTTTTCTGAAAATTCATTCCCTATGGGGGTTAAATGGAAGGTTAAAGTTTGTAAGAAGGAACCAGATTCGTTGGGCTATTTAATTCAAAACTTCATAGAAGTGTTGTTGCCAATGAAGATGTAGGTATTTATCTACATACCATGTTATACACGAGTAACATAGGTACGATGAATACGTAGATACTTTTAGTATTAAATTTTGGTAAGTAATGCAGTTTGCTACATAAAAGGTCATTGTGAGGTTTTAGTTTTTAAGTCTAGACAAAACCATATTTATTTGTTTGTTCGTTAAAAATATCTACAATTTTGCATGGCGACATATGATACAAAGCGAACGAATTTCAAATGTTTGTTTGACAGCTCGCGGACAGTATATGTATGTATAAGCAGCGCGGGTACGCGGGCCGCCTCACTGTAAATTCAACTTTCTAATTCGTGTAGTTTATTTGCAATTAATTATTTAATTATATCATACTAATATGCTGTTCAATGAAACAGACTTCAAACAGAATGTAATAAGGTAAGATTCTACTTAGGTTTAGGAAAGGTTAGAACTGCGACCCCACACAGAAACGAACGGCTATCAAAGTAGGTTTTGGGTTAGATTAGAAATGCGACTCCACACAAAAACGAACGACTATCAAAGGAGGTTCAGGTTAGGTTTGAATAGTAACCCCACACAGCAACGAACGGCTTTGAAAGTAGGTTTATGTTAGGTTTGAACTCCAACCCCACACAGAAACTAACGGCTATTAAAGTAGGTTTAGGTTAGGTTAGAACTGCGACCCCACACATGAGCAAATGGCTTTGATAGAAGATTAGTTGGGCTATTTTATTCGAAACTTCACAGGAATGTTTTTAACAATAAATAAGTAAACACATATTTCAGGTTTTTTGAAAATTCATTCCCTATGGGGGTTAAATGGAGGGTTAAAGTTTGTATGGGGAAATAAGATTAGTTGGGCTATTTTATTCGAAACTTCACAGGAATGTTTTTAATAATAAATAAGTAAACACATGTTTCAGGTTTTTTGAAAATTCATCCCTTAAAGGGGTTAAATGGAGGAACTGCGACCCCACACATGAGCAAATGGCTATCAAAGTAGTTTAAGGTTAGGTTAAAACTGCGACCATTGCGATTCTACGCAGAAATGAACGGTTATTCAAATAGGTTTAGGTTAGGTTAGAACTGTGACCCCACAGATAAGCAAACAGCTATCAAAGTAGGTTCAGGTTAGGTTAGAACTGCGACCCCACACATAAGCAAACGGCTATCAAAGTAGGTTTAGGTTAAGTAAGAACTGCGACCAGTGCGACCCCACACAGAAACGAACGGCTATTAAAATAGGTTTATGTTAGGGTAAAACTGTGACCCCATACATAAGCGAACAGCTATCAAAGAAGGTTTAGGTTAGGTTAGAACTGCGACCCCACACAAAAGCAAACGGCTATCAAAGTAGGTTTAGTTTAGGTTAGAACTGCGACTCCACACAAAAGCAAACGACTATCAAAGTAGGTTTAGTTTAGGTTAGAACTGCGACCCCACACATAAGCGAACAGCTATCAAAGTAGGTTTAGGTTAGGTTAGAACTGCGACCCCACACATAAGCAAACGGCTATCAAAGCAGGTTTAGTTTAGGTTAGAACTGCGACCCCACACAAAAGAAAACGGCAATCAAAGTAGGTTAGGTTAGAACTGCGACCCCACACAAAAGCAAACGGCTATCAAAGTAGGTTTAGTTTAGGTTAGAACTGCGACCCCACACAAAAGTAAACGGCTATCAAAGTAGGTTTAGGTTTGGTTAGAACTGCGACCAGTGCGACCCCACATAGAAACGAACGGCTATTAAAATATGTTTAAGTTAGGTTTAGGTTAGGTTACAACTGTGACCCCACATATAAGCAAACAGCTATCAATACTTTGATAGCTGTTTGCTTATATGTGGTGGGTTGCTGTTTGGTTCAGGGTTAGTTTAGAACTGCGGAATAAATATTACTAAATTTAAACCAAACTAAAATAAGAACCCGTAAAGGAAAACCTCAAGCACCATTCAAACTGCCCCGATTAAAATTTACTGAAAATTATTCTTCGACAGAATGACTTGTCGATGAAATGAAAATACTTGAACCGTTGTCTTTTAAACAACATTCGATTAAATGATTGTCGACAAGTCAAGGCGAAACCCAAAAAAAAATATCAAAAATATTAAACTTATTTCGGCCACTTTTGAATCTCCTGAGAAAAAAAAAACAAAATAGGATTCATTATTTGCAGGAAACCGTGTAACATGCATAATATATAACTACATACAATCGAAATGGTAACCTCCTTCTTTTTTGAAGTCGGTTGAAAATATTTTTTTCATAGAAGTCCAAAATCTACGCGTGCGAAGCCGCGGGCAAAAGCTAGTAATTATATAAATGTAATGAATTTTGAGAAATGTACGATGTAAAGCTAGGTATTCCCTCTCGCACGTATTGTTTTCCACTAAGCCGGCCGCCTTAGACCAATGTCGTGGCCGGGCCATAACGCCGCGGCCACGACATCGGTCTAAAGCGACCGGCTTCGCGGAAAACGTTTGGTGCTCCCTCTCGTACCCGTATCGGCATCCCGCTCCAACTCATGGATTCGCTCGCCGCTGGTCGCCTTAGACCAATGTCGTGGCCGGGCCATAAGGCCTGAGTGGCGAGCGTCGAGCGACGCGTCCGACGGATTCAAGGCATTCAAGGGATTTCGACAGCTTGTACTCACGCCACGCACACATGTTTGCATTTGTTAAATATGGGCGCCCCGCTGGAGCGTCTACTCAGGCCAGGGTGCTTAGCCAAGTTGCCAATCGCTAGCGCTTCATCGTTAATCGCAGCTAACTGTCTTTGTCGCACTAATATGAAAGAGTGACAGAGAGGGAAAACTACGAAACGCTACTAAGCGCTAGCGATTGGCAACTTGGCTAAGCATCCGGGTCAGGTCGATTTAAAAAAAAAATACAAAGTTAAGGCCTTAATCAAAACAAAAATCACGATCGCGTCAATCGTGTTACGAAAGTTAGGCCCCGGCCACATGACCACGGTGCGGCGTCGTAAACGTAAAACGGCGCGGCGTCGTGGCATTGCACGTTATCGCACCGTGGGAAATTACGGCGCGGCGTCGTGGCATTGCACGTTATCCCACCGTGCGAAATTACGACGCGGCGCCGGGCAAATCCACGTTGTCGCGACGGGCAGTTTAACGTTGCGGTACCGTGTAGAGTAGATGCAAGGTGCGGTGTCACGTTGTACCACCACGCCGTACCTTCTCATACTTCTCCAAACATTTTTGCGATCAGTCTGCAATTCGACATGGATCCCATAACACGTATTCTGCTCTTGTTACTTATAAGATGAAACATGAAGAAAAATCAAAGGAAAAGAAAATATTGGATAAATCCATATCTTTCTATTATGAATCATGATGGAAGTCATTTCATAAGGAAGTACAAGGCACTGAAAACAAGTGATCACAAGTTTTATGATTATTTTAGAATGTCTGTGTCAAGTTTCGAAGAACTCTTATGGAAAATATCACATCGTTTAAAAAAAAACCGGCCAAGTGCGAGTCGAACTCGCGCGCGAAGGGTTCCGTACCATTATCAATTTATTATTAAAAAATACAGTTAAATCAACCTACCTCAAAAACTATAGGAGATAATTTAATCAAACCAAAAATCGTTGATAGAGTTTATTAATGTGCATAACATATATTTTTTTTAGAATTTTATATCGCTTAGTTTAAAAAATAGAGGGGGGGACACATATTCAGACATTGAGAGTTGATATCTCGAAAACGGTTTGCTCAAATCAAAATGAGATTTATAAACCTTCATATCATTTTCAAAGACCTTTCTATTAATACCCCACACGCTTATATACAACTAAAAAAAATTTTCTATCCCTCAGTTACATGTATGGAGGGCCCCCACCCCAATGGTTTTTTTTACAATTTAGTATCATAATCCTGTAGCGGTTCATACAACACACATCCTTACCAAATTTCGTTGCTGTAGCATTTATAGTTTCCGAGTAAATAGGCTGTGACAGACGGACAGACGGACAGACGGACATGACGAATCTATAAGGGTTCCGTTTTTGCCATTTTGGCTACGGAACCCTAAAAAGCAACACGTAATTAGGAAACCAGTTGGACCTCTGGAGATGTTGGGATTAAATTATTGTTTATTGTTACTTAAACAAGAATGTTTATACAAGTACTAAGTCAACATTTTAACTATTGGGAAATAATTAATACTATAAATTAGCAACTTTTATGTTTTAATGATTCATGAATCACTGTAAAAATAATTATTACTCTAGATGACAACATTTAGCTTAAAATAATATGTGTATCCATATAGTCTTTATGGCATCATCATCACTAAAATTCAACAACTTATTTAAAAGTATTCATCAAGAATCTACATAAAACAGATATTTTTAGTTTTTATGGCATCAATTAATATCTCTAAATATAAATCAACAACTTGTATATAAAAATAGGAATCAGTATTTATTATAAATCTAAATAAATCACAGGATTGAAGTCTATAAAAGCCTCATTAAATATCACTGAAAACCAACAACTTAATGTATAAAAATATTTTCATGACGACAAAAATTACAACTTTTTTGTATAATAGGCATCATGTGATAGTTAACACTGAAAATCAATAACTTATGCATCTACTCTACACGGCACCGCAACGTTAAACTGCCCGTCGCGACAACGTGGATTTTCCCGGCGCCGCGTCGTAATTTCGCACGGTGCAACAACGTGGAATGCCACGACGCCGCGCCGTAATTTCCCACGGTGCGATAACGTGCAATGCCACGACGCCGCGCCGTTTTACGTTTACGGCGCCGCACCGTGGTCATGTGGCCGGGGCCTTAGTCATACAAACTGTATGGTATACTCTGTCCAACAATATTCGGCAGTAGTAAAAGCAAACTCGTTGGCTAGGTAGACAATTATATTAAAAAAAATTAAGATATTGTTCTAAAAGTGTATATTATATTTATGGCCTTGACTGTACTTATAAATTTATTTTCCTGATATTTGTTCTCATAAGCATTCATCATCAGCCTATGATAGTCCACTGCCGGACGTAGGCCTCTCCTATTAACTATGCGTATAGATAGACGCATTAGGAGGTAAATGTCTAATAATCGCCACGCTGGACAAGCGGATTGGCGATCGCAGTAATGTGTCCACTATGATGACGCTGCTGCCCATCATCAATCTTTTATTAATGGTCAGTGACACTTAAACCCCTTAGTCGACTCTTACGACACTTAGGAGGAGTTGGGGTGATGACAAATGTATTCTTACTGCCGTCACCATACGACCAATGGGGTGGTGACAAATATATTCTTACTGCCGTCACCATACGACCAAGCATTAATTTATTTGTATTTATTAATAATTACAGACCTGCCTACAATGAAAGGAAAAATAAAGACAACATTAGAAAGAAGAACCGACGAAACTAATGTATGAAAAAGAATTCATATATATAATTAAAAGTACTCCAATAAATAGTAGATACATTACGATATTATTTATTTAATTTCTACCGTAAGAGCCACTCTATTATCAAACCGCGATTAGAATGGGATTTGAAAGTACTGCTGACACAACATTGTATAAGTAAATCTAGGATGTATTCAAAGTTATATTCATATATATTCATTCATAGTTTAAGTGCAAAAACTTACCGAAATAGTATTTTATGCAACCCTTGTTTAAGAGAGGTCAAAAAAGGAGAGTGGCGTGGGTAAGAGTGGAGTGGAGTGGTGGGTTGTTATTGAAGACGCCACGAGCATTTTTTGACTCAGTTAAACAATGTTGCATACAATACTTTTTCTATGACCACACACTTATTTTCAAATAAAATTGTTTAGAAATATTCTTAGTCAAACACAATTTTATTAATCATCAAGGTCGGACGGGAGAAATCAAAATTAAAAAAGAAAGCTGCACTGCATGTAAACCTGAATGCGTTTATAGGGAATAGACAATAGACTTATCTTGACATCTGTAAGGTAGGGGCTTAATGGTGTGTTCACGACCATGTAAATGACAAATAAAAATACGGGAGTAGAAAAATATATTAATTAATCACTCACTACATCAATAAACAACTCTTTTCATGGTAAATTTTGTGTCATTTGTTGTGTCAACAGTACATTCGGATCCCTTTCTGATTCCGGTTTAATAATAGTACGTATTATGTTTAGAAACAAAGTAAGCGACATTAACATGTATATTTATTAAAAACACAATCAAGAAATCATCTCCAAAAATCCTTACATAGCAAATTTCATCAATATAGATTACAAGATAAGCCCAACAGTAAGAGCTTACATAATAATTATACCACCATCAGGGCCCAGGAGCAGGGGCTAGACACTTTCTTTGTACGGGTCAATTCCCTTAGATAGCGGTTCCATCTGCTTTTCAGTTCCGAAAATAGGCACGCACACATGCACCCTTTGTTTAGCGTACGTGTGTGCGTACCTGTTACTACTACGTGTAGCCCTAATAGTTACCAATAGATGTCACTGTTTGTTCAAATTTATTAAAATATTAAGTATTTTATTAAAATTTACTATTTAGAGGTAGGTATAAAATTAATAAATATTTTTAATAACTTAAAGTAGTATTTATTAATTAATAGGTTACCAAAACTTTATTAAATGATGCCATAAAATCGAACAAAAAAAACGACCACTAATTTGTCGTTGATGTCAAGATGAAGTTTGAAAGAGTTTTGGCATTGCACATGTAAACAAGTAGCATGTTTTCTTTGCTTTTTATTTTTACGTTGAGTTGAACTTATTCCTCCGTGAAAGTTTGTGTATTTAACTGCTCCGCTGTTTTCTGTTGTGTTAAACATTATCAATTGTGCGAAATAGACGCTTATTTGTTCGCGATATTGACGCTTTTAATTTTGTGTTGTGCTAAAAGCACAATTTTGTGTTATGCTGTTATTTTTGTATTGCTTGTGCGAAATAGACGCTTTGTTCGCGATATTGACGCTTATATTTTACAAAAATAGAAAATAATGAAAACTATTAAATTTGTGTTTTATTTTATTCTTCCTATAGGTATATATATACATTTTTTTTTGGGTAACGAGTTATTTTGTTTTGGTTTACAAGTGTGTTATATTTTAAAAATGTAGAGAAACTTAAAAACCAGAACAAAATAACTCGTTACTCGGAAGTAATGATTAGCAGGCTATGACGGTGTATACATATTAATGGGTGTATACATGATTATTAGTTCCGGAACGAATTTAAAGATGGCGCTTCAATCATGCATGCAAGAAAATTCCACAAGAGGGCTCTCTTTATCATATATATTACTTTACTCTTTGCCCAGGAGCCTATTTCTCGAACGACATTAGACTAATAGGCAACCCATGACAACTAATAATTTGAACTATACAAAAATAATCTCATAACATTCTCACTGAGACAATGTACGAAATATATACTGGTACTTTTATTTTTCAAAAATGTAATAATTCTGTCGTCTGATTAATCTCATGTTATCGGAACGACATTGAAAAGAGCAGAATATTTCGCAACTAACGACAAAATCCATCGATTTTCCTAAAGTTACGTTGGAAATTTCCCGATTTCTAAAAGCAATGCCTTTGTGTTCCTTATCGGCTCGAACCAGCTTCTGAATTCTTTCAAATTGAGAACGTATTTTTGTTTCTTTTTGAATATCGAACGGATGAAAGGCTGGCTGCCAGTATTTTATGTAGGCACAGTCTCTCTTATGTACATGGCGTCCCATAGTACCTTAAAGTCGTACAATAGATAGGGTATTTTGATCGAAGAAGACTTTACGTTATTTATAAAATACTAACTTTTATAAATTCTATATTCACAGATAAAGAAACTTCCGATTTTAGTGACTTTCGCGGAATCCAATTGTTACTTGTTTATATAATTAGGTACAAAAACATGTTTCTGATCTCGAATTCTGATCCAAATGTCACCCTGTATAATGGATGCTATCATGTACTTAAAGGTACTTTTACACGACTGCCGAAATGTAATTAAAAGTAGTTTACAAAAACTGCATAATTAATGACATAAACACAATCTAGCAAAAGTAACTGTATAGGTACACAATATTTGTAAATATAAATAATATTAAGTAATATTAGATAATATCTACCCACATTATTCGCCGACCGCTTTCTTGCAGATTAAAAACATAACTTTGGCGAGCAACCGAGTTGAGTGTTGCCAGAACATATTTTTAAAAAATCCGTACAATACTGAGATTAAATCTAGATGGTAGAATATTTATAGGCTAACCCCCTTGATGAATGTCTCCTAACTTAGCAAGCCGTGAGTCAATGCTTACCCGTAAGACCGTCTATCAGGAAAGTCCGTCTACCAACTGATTTCCGCCCCTAACTCAACAATATAAGAAGCATATATTATGACGGACTTTCCTTACAAATAAAATATGCCGGACTTATCCCCACTGACCTTGAGTATTTTGTCCCTTTCGCTCTTATAGACATATTGATAAGACCGAAAGGGACAAACAATACTGAATGGCTTGTTAAGTTAGGATACGTTTATCAATAAGAGGGGAGTCATACAAAATAATATACCTAGATCTGTGACAGTGACGCAGAAGAGTGACGTTTAAGTTTTGTTTTTACTTGGTTTTCACTAAAGTTTTTTCCAATTGACCTAGTAGTATTTAAGACCAAAAATTAGTAGTAAATGGCATTTTTCATAAGATCTAGCAACACCATCTGAGCGCAATCGGGCTTCTGAAGAATAAATTAAAATTAGAATAGAACTGCATTTCAAAATGAATTTGCAGCGGACGGTCATAAGCAGTAAGTTTTATATATCTCTTAAAAACACGTTACTGAGCTACCACGAACACCGAAGTTCGATTTGGTGCATCCGTCTCTGTCACTCCAACGAAGGAGTCATTAGAGTGACAGAGAAGAATCCCCGAAATTTGCGAAATTCGTAGTTCGCGGTAGGGCCGTTGTATTATATTTTATAGCTCCAGATTTAGGTACCCACTTTTTCCGATATATGAACGTCTGCTAACTTCATCATTATCATCTCAGCCATAAGACGTCCACTGCTGACCTGCATCCAGCGTGTCCCGGCGACCTTCATAAGGTCGTCTGTCCATCTTGTGGATGGACGTCCTACGCTGCGTTTGCCTAGCCGTGGTCTCCACTCGAGCACTTTTCGACCCCATCGACGATCTGCTCTGCGTGCAGTGTGGCCTGCCCAATTGCCCATTGCCACTTCAGCTTGCTAATCCGGAGGGCTATGTCAGTAACTTTAGTTCGCCTAAGGATCTCCTCATTTCTGATTCGATCACGCAGAGAAACTCCGAGCCCTCTGCTAACTTAGCAAGCCGATAATTCAGCTTACCGTAGGATAGGACTAGGACCTTTTTTAAGATTGTCCCATATTTTTTTTTCATTTACTTACATCCCTGACCAGTAGCTCTACCATGACTTTGCAAGTATCGGTATGCATTCGATCTCTCTCGAATATTAGAGCCAACGCGATGGCTTGCTTTACGTATCGAGTAAAACCATGATGCTTGGCCAAGTTGCCAATCGCTAACGCTTAGTAGCGTATCGTAGTTTTCCCTCTCTGTCGCTCTTTCTCATTAGTGCGACAAAGACAGTTAGCTGCTTTTCGTTTACGATTGACGATTAAGCGTTAGCGATTGGCAACTTTTCTAAGCAGTCTGACGTATCCTTTACTTTCCAACTTATCGTACGGCTACTGTCTACGAACAAATAAAACATGGAAGCCGCACGCCATAGTAAATCACGGCAATGAATTTCAATGTCAACTTATAAAAACTAAACCCGCCATTTACAAATAGTTGTGATTGGTCCATCAAACTTTTGATTGGCGATATTCTATAAACATTTGTCAAAGGTGTTGCGCCGAAATATGCGCGGTGTTAAGAAAAGCGCTATATCCTGCCCATCTTGGCACAATAATTGAACAATTGTTTTTGGGGCATTTTTGAGCTGGCGTTAGACGTCCATGTTATATATGGTCGCAGGCTACTGTAGATACTTTACTACGTAGTAACGTAGGACCTTTGGTCCCAACCGTGGTTATTTATAATTAAACCTGAAAGGTGTGTGGGCGATGAAAATATCCGTTATTTTCGGGAAGAGCTATTTTTGTGTTAATGACGTAGTATCCGTCATAACTTTTACGCTGGACTAAGTTTGTTAACAAACATATTGAAGTATTTCCTACGTGGGTTCATACGCAAATTATAATAAAAGCTTCGAAAAGGATATACATATATTTTACCTTTGATATTAAATTAAACATAAAATTCTTGCGAAACTCGTTCAATACTAAAATATGCGTTTATAATTAATTTATTTAAGGATCGATTGCAGAAAAATGATACAATGTAAATAAAAATCACGATCGCTTCAATTGGCTATGTAAAGTTTTCTGAAGGTAAGGATATTATCAGATATTATATTTTTCCCTGATAGCCGTCGTCTTACGGTTCAAGAAAATGCGGTTCCTTTATTTTTATGTCCTATAATTTGTTAGCAATATTTTTTTAAGTGAGTGAGATGATCAGTGGCCTATTTCACCATAATTACAAGTCTGACAATTGTAAAATATCACTGTTACTGACGTCACAGGCCTCCGTAGGCTACGGTTGCTACTTACTATCGGACGGTCCATGTGCTTGTTAGCCACCAACATAAAATTATTACTAATAACATTATTATATCGTTGATAAACTACTTTTTATTTTCCGAAACCCGTGACAATTGTCGCAAGGTTTAGTACAATTTTCATTAAATCTTGACATGAGGTTCGGCATAATTATGTCGGAATTTCGCTACAATTGTCGTGTTTTTTGTGACAATTGTAATTTTACTTCGCAAAGAAGTAGTTATTTACTACTGATTTATTAAAGTTACTGCACTACATTTTATGTTGGTGGCAAACAAATGCACGGCCCTTCCAATGGTAAGCGGTAACTGTAGCCTATAGACGCTCCCGATTAGAGAAACAGAAAATTTACAATTGTAGCACTTGTCAATGTGGTGAAATTGGGGCCAGATGACATTTGTGCTGTTTTATGGATGAAAATTCGTTAATTTCGAGAATTTGCCTCTCTCACTCTATAGAATGACAACTTCGTTTGAGTGACAGAGAAAAATCCTCGAAATTTACGAGTTTCGATTTTCGCGGTAGTAGGCCAGAGCCTAATGCGTTCGACCGCGACAGGTACAATTAAATAGAAAAAAAAATGAATAAATGACACGAGTGGACATTGACGTTGACAGATATTTTTTTTATATTTTAATTGTACTGATTGCGGACGAACGCATTAGGTTCTATTCATCCATAAAACTGTTCAAATGTCACCTCACTCACTTAAAAAAAGATTATTAACAATTTATAGGAAATAAAAATAAAAGAGCCGCATTTTCTTGAACCTTAAGACGACGGCTATCAGGAAAATATATAATATTCATACCTTCAGAAAACTTTAGATAGCCAACGAAAGTTACTGATGCAAACTGTATGGTATACTCCGTTCAAAAACCTTCGGCAGTAGAAAATGTTGTTCATCGCTTACAAAAAAAATATCATGGCAAGATATGGGTGAATAAATTTATTCTTGTCGGTTTTTGCCATGGTTACGGTCTCCTGAGTTACGCAGGTTTTATGTGAAATTATGCAAACATGCATGTAGGTAGTCCATTTTTGTAGGTGGCCCATTAACCGATTCGTTGAGTGTTCCATTTTCAAAAACTTATCTATGGCGGCGAACATTTTTTTCATGATACGCCAAGCGTGCCTTACCATGGAATATGATGACACGCCTATCGTGTCATACGCCATTAGTTAAAAACATTCATGACACGCCTAGCGTGTCATTCGCACTGAAACGGTTTAGAAAAGGGTTTATTATCACCAGATTTTTTTTACATAAAACAGGCGTGACTCAGGAGACGGTAACTATTACAATAAAATACAATAAAAATTTCATTCACCTACGAATATATACCTACGGGTCCCCTTTAATATGCCTAATATTAATAGTCCTAATATGAATTCGCATAACGGATTTGGCATAAATAATTAAGCATAATATTGAATAGGCAAAATAATAAAATTCCATAATGCTTAATACGCATATTACTGTTTATGTATAATTGAAATATGCATAACATTATTAAATATAACTTTATTCATCCTAATATGGATTAGCATAAACTTAGAAATCTAGCAAATGAGGCAGATCAGGGTAAAACCAAGACAGTAAGGTTAAGTTCAAAAGACTAATAAGCAGGAGCGACGAAGCGAAGTTGACGCCTAGCTTTCGTCGATATCTCCTACACATCCTAATGAACACGTCAGATACATAATCAATTTTATTAGTAAAGAAATATCATCTTGGTAGGCGCATGAGGCGCACGTACAGAGCACGTATATTTTAATGATGCTTAAAATAGGATCTAAGGAACCTATTTACCTATACCATGATTTCTACGATCACAAAACGATAACTGTATCCTGTATAAAATACACACGCCGTATTTATGAACATTATAAATTGCTAGGGTAAAAGTATGTGTAATAATTAAAATAATCCATATTCACTATAAAAATATAAGTAGGTATACATGTATGTCAGTCAATAAAATATGTCAAGAGCTCTAGACCTAAACATTAACTGTTATACCTACGCACAACGGACAAGTAAAAAAAAACTCTAAACTAGTTTTAAATTGAAAGCAATATTTATAGTATATAATGATATTATTAATACGTACTAATCAACAGTAACTTGGCAAAAATATTAGGTAGGTATATAGTTTCGGTTTCACTACGCAATCTACGATCGGTCATTATTATTTTATCTATTATATTTTATACCTTTCATTAAGTATACCAATTAGTATTATGCTCATCCTAATTATTCCAAATCATCGTTATGATAGTTTACGTTATACGTAAATACATTATGCGTAATCGTTTATGCGAAATTATACATATGCCACTTTAATAGTATGCTTAACAACGCTATGCCAATTTGAAGTATGCCTAATAAATTATGCGAATTAATATAGACTCATATACCTACAGTTCAAGTTTTGAAAAGGACAAGGATATCAGTGGCGTAACAATAGGGTGGCAGGGCTGGCAAAATGCCACGGGCCCCCGACCCAAGAGGGCCCCGGCCCAAGAGGCAGTGAATTTAAATTTAAAATTAAACCGAGTACAATGTGACGATTTTCATTGATAGGGCCCCATCAAAATAATTTGCCACAGGCCCCAGATGCTATAGTTACGCCACTGAAGGATGGTACTAAAATGCAGGTAAATAAAAACTTCCCATTAGCTAATAATCTGACATTTATTATACACGATTAAAATATGTAACGGATTATCACTTACTCCTCTGTGGTCACCTGATTCTCCATTTAACCAAACTATAATACAAACGCTAAACAATTACTAAATTACATACCCCAAGGTATCTATCATAACGTAACTTTTACAAAATTTACATACACGAATTAACATTAGGTACTTACGTTATACTAACCTAACACCATTGGTTACAAAAATGGAATAGGGTTTTAAAGAGTTATGTTAAAAATATAAACGCTTTAATATTAATAAAATAGTATTTTTTATCTAACGGCGCTACTTAACCTAGGTATTTTATTGAATTTTGTTTGGGGCGAGACATGCCATATAAAAAGAGATCAAGACATACGGCATTGTTAATGTGAGCTAGGACCCTTTTTATACGACACAACATATTTATTTGCAGTCACTTATGAAGTACTAAAACTAATGGCCGGTTTTGCCCCACATCAGAAGTGGGACTGACAACTAGTACCTACAGAATAAGTAGTAACGTTCCAAATATAAATTGCAAATATCGTAGATGGGAAACAGAGATGTTTTCAAGTCGGCACTAAGATTCAAAAGCAAATTTTGAGCGTTACAATCACAGGAAGATAGGAAATTAATTCTGACAATTGTCCATTCAATTAATGTTGTTGTTGTTTTCATCGCACTTGCTTTATAAGGGAGTTCAGAAAAATTAAATATCTTAAAGAGTTTTAGAAATATTAGTGCGTGATTTAATAATATTTTGTCATAAAACGATTTTTTAATCGCAAGTGTATTCAAAAAAAATTATACATCAAGAGGATTACAAACTTGTGTTAATAAAATTCTCGCCAGCCACATCGGGTTTCTAACGACTCTTGTTAGTGATTCTATACTTAACTCCCTAGGTGCACATAGTACCTATTATTTTCAGGTATTGAAACGTCAGATTCTTATTTTCCTGAAACTATAGTTACTTCATAAATACCTACTCTATTAAAGTTCGAACGATATTAAAACTCGTAATACTTGACCGTTTCTCTTAAACATTTCTCGCACTTGTGTCTCATTTACTCCAAAATAACAGTAAGAAATTTAAAATATTATTAAAGATTTAGATTTTAGTGACTGCAAATATTAGCCTAGTACAATATGAAATAGGTATAATTATGCATTGATAACACTTTTAAATATTCATTTATTAGAGAGCTACCTATTACAATGGAAAACTTTTATAGAATCATTAAATATTTTTGTTTATATCAGTCAATATTGAAGAATTATACCTATCCATATATAAAAGAAAAATAACTTTATTACATTAATCCAACAATCTAGGAGATACTAAAATATGTATTAAAACAGTTTTGGAATAAACTTTGAATGTGATATAGGTAATAGCGTTTTGTTATATTGGTAAATAGCAATTATGTCACTTGTCAACCACTTTGACATTTCATTGCTTAAAGTTATAAGGCCGCAGTACAGATTGGCCCGATGTGGGCCAATCTAAGGGACAGAACTATGCGTTGGAGCGAGATCGCAAGCTTGGTCTTCTTTCGCATAACGGAATACCTTAGATTAACGTACATTTTGCCAATGTGTATTGCGACCTAACGACAGTACTGAATCAGAACAGATGCCAGCCTAATTTTAAGTTAGTATTTTTATACTTGGTGGGTTTTGCTTGTGAACCTAAGAAATAAAATCATGCGTCTATTTTCTCGGTCGCTGTTTCATTCTTAAATTCAAAACCATCTGGATAGAACTCGTTACCGATGCATTTTAATGCATTCAAATTGTGCAGGTAATTTTAGGAATTCTACAGTTTCAAATAGAAGCATAATTAATTATCGAGCTTCATATAGTCTGCGATTTCTAAGAATGAACTTTTGACAATTATATATCAATCCGTATTAACCTTTTGGACGCCAACGACTGATATATTGGCACCGCAGGTTCAACGCCAAAGACCGATTTATAAGTCCTGATCCACTGAGCAATATAAACCTACACTCATGTGCATAAAGTTCACATTCAGCTTTGACATTTCATTGACGTGGCGTCTGAGTGACAGCTTTTGTCTTTGACGTGGCGTCGAAAAGGTTAATATGAGGGTAAGACTCACCATTTTTTCGATAGCCTTAACGTCATAGATATATCATTTCTAAACTATCAAAAGTTCATTCTTAGAAATCGCAGACTACCTGCAATATCATAAATCGACACAACCTCGACTTTGTAGGTTCGGCAACGCGCATGTGAATACTCCACCGTACATGGTAAAATGGCGAATGGGCACGGTGCTCCAAAATATCTCAACATGAGTCAAACGCCATTTCAATAGACGTCTGCTCAGATATTTGTGACTACCCTGGCCATATATCTGAGGCCCATTTCTCAAAAGCTTGTAACTTGTAACAAAATTGGAAGTCTCATTTTAACATCATTAATAAGATAAAGACTTCCGCTTGTACATGTAAATTCACGAAAGCTGGCACGAATGGATCGAATGAGTGACAGAATGTATCTATGTGTGGATGTCAAAATGTCAGTAGATACAGGTTGGTATAGCACGGCTGCATACACACAATGATAGATGTCGTTCATTTCATTCATTCATTCCATTCGTGCCAGCTTTAGTGAATTTACCCGTAGCCCAATTTTACGTGTCAGAACAAATAGAATTCAAATTTGTTCGATGTTAATAAGTACTACAGGTAGGACCATGAGTCTTACCCTCTTATTTATAAATGTCTCCTAACTTAGCAAGCCGCTAAATATTGTTTGTCCCTTTAGGTCTTATGGACACATTGATACGACCGAAAGGGACAGACAACGCGGCTTGCTTAGTTATAGAGTCGTATATAAAATAAATAAGGGGGTTACAAGGTTAATAAAAGGGGGTCGGATAGTTTATTTCGCCGTGATATAGTCTTAAATCATGTGCTAACCTGATAGGATAGAACTGCAGGCTTAGCCAAGAAGCCAATCTGCAATCGTATACGACAAGCGTAAAGTCACGTGACTATAATAATGTATTGGGATGGTCACGTGACTTTTTGTTCGTATCTGTCATTTTCATTTATTACTCGCTTATCGTCAGAGATCGGACAAATGTGCGTCATTGTCCGCAATAATATGGACATGACTCCAAAATTGAAAAAATGAATTACCACGACTAATTTCTTAAAATTTGATTTTGAAGCTTTAAGGTGACTTTTTATAATGGTTTTCTTAGTTACCGGTGTCGAATAAATAATATTCTGAAAATGATTAAATGATAATTATCAGTGGTCGGATATCCCGGTGCAACACCAGGGGATACCAAGTAGAAAAGTTAATATGGATATGACCTAAATTCCCGGGTTTAGTTTGAAAAAAAAAAATAGATCTGATAGGTATATTTAAAAAGGCAGCTCAAATTGCGAACATAAACGAAATCTTTGGGCGTTTTCACAAACCGTTGTTCAAAACACTTTTTTTTAATTCGGACATGTTTGGGCTTGTTCGACTTCGAAAAAAACTGTCCCACAATTTTCGTACATTTTTAATTTCTTCCATTACGCTATTGCCATACAAAGTCTATAAAAACGATAGCGTAATGGAAAAAAAAAACATTTTTGGGCACTTTTTTTCTCCTAGTAGGATTGAAAGAGCTCGTGATCCTAAGTCGAACAATTCCAAACTTGTCCGAATTAAAAAAAAATGTTTTGAACAACGGTTTGTGAAAACGCCCCTTTACAAAAGTATTGAATATGGCTATACAGATTAAATTAGAAGCAGTAATGGCACGAAATCCAGATTTGGATGACATTAGAGAATACGTAGACCAAATTTCATATAATACCGCACCTGATGAAGTGTCTCTTTACAAATTTGCTCCACTGACATCCGTAGAAGTGGAAAGGACTTTTTCGGCGTACAAATGGATTTTAGATGTGAAAAGGAATCGATTGAAAATAGAGAATCTAGAGAAAATAATTATATGCTATTTTAATTTTATAGAACCTAGTAAGCCATAATTCTTTAATAAAATACATATATTTACTCTAATGTGTCTGCATAGATGTGTCAAGTCTTCATGCTTAAAAATGTTTGATTTTATGTTACATACACGAGGATGTTTAATCCGTAACCAGGTATATTTTTTCTAACTTAGTAATTGATGACCTCAGGAAGACCATGTACCATTCAGTGGTTATTGGATACAATTTTTCTTTAACTTTAAATTAATGAAATTTTGAGGTATCTGCGGGAGACCTCACCAAAAATGTTTAATTTAGGCTGGGTATGGATATTGTTTTAATCCTGATCACGGATTGAAATAATCGTGTATTATATGATATTTCTGTTTTTTTTTACGTTCGCAATTTCTAGAAGTGGAACCGATTGTGCCTTAGTAAAAAGCTTCTATTTTTAAAGCTAAACACTTTTATTTAAGAATATTCATACCAAAAGGCTATTTGGTACTAAGGTCAATATTAAACAAAATTTATAACCTATCTTTTAAAATAATTGTCGAAATCGCATAATAATAAACGCTTGTATGTACATGCACTTATTTTGCGTTACAAAATATTACTAAACTTTACTGGATGTAATTTTGTGGAATCCCGTGGTATATCCATATTAGTCTAATGTTTGAGGTCATTCACCCCTTGTTGCACCGGGATATCCGACCACTGATAATTATTCAATTAACTTTCACAGACTAAAGGGAGAGGATCCCCGCTCTGAGTCGTTTCTGGTGCAAAGGTTATCCCTGGCTATCCAGCGTGGAAATGCTGCCAGCGTTATTGGTACTTTTGCACCGGAAACGGCAAGGGATGGGGTTGTAATGTGATAAGCTGTGTATGTATATTGAATGTAAATTTAATTTTAGTAATTTGTGTTGGGTCTATTTTGTACTATGTATTTTTAAACAAATATCGCAATATATAGAAAACGTAAAAAAAAATTATAATATTCTTTTGGAGAAATAAATTATTAAATCATATAAAATATACCTATGCAAGGGAAATTATAATGTTCTTTTTTGTTCAGCATTTTTTTTTTATTTCTAGTGAAAGTTAATTGTTTTGATGTTAATTAAAGTCCCTTAAATATCCGTGATTAACTTTCTTGTCATGTCCATATTATTGCGAACAATGACGCACATTTATCCGATCTCTGCTTATCGTATACGATTGCAAAATGGCACCTTGACGAGACCTGCTTACAACATGTTGATACATCTATAATGTTATTTTGTTTATTTAGTAAGTTTCTACAATCGTGACGTCAGTGTATGATCACCGGTAATGGCGTCGGCAGCCGCGCGCGATGTGTCGGAAGCACTCTTCGCACACACGGACCGGCTTCATTTGCCCGAAGCGTGGGAGCGGGATAGAGTTAGAGCTGCATGATGCGCAGAATACTTTGCCTGTTGGAGGAAGCATATTGTTAATTTTTTTTTCATCACACTTGCTGCCTAAGCGCGCCATTGTTTGCGCGCGCAGCGGGAGTAATAGAAAAGTGAAATTCCCTAGGGAGTAATAGAAATGTCAGTACGCCATTTAATAATGTTATTTCTTAAAACTTATTTTTTTGTCGGCAAGTGTGATGAAAAGCATTGTATGCATCACGGTCGGTAAGCGGAATACTAACTCGAGTCATAAAAAGGCGTCGGGCTTCTAACACTCTCGTTAGTAATTCTGTACTTACCTCCCTTGATGCACAATATACTATTTTAAAGAAATAGGCTCTTAATCATGTATGAATATTTATTATATTCTGCTTTCACCCCAAGCGGTGTGGACTTATTAATCGTTCAGTTTTACGTTTATTGGTATTCATAAACAAACTTAGCATGCCGCTAAGTATTGTTTGTCGCTTTCGATCTGTCAATATGTTTATAAGATCGAAAGGAACAAACAATAAATGTGTTCCACTTTGTCGCTTACCATAAAGACCACCGAAAGATTTCCTTGTATCTCCATATGAATAAATTGACAAAGCGGCTTTATGGCAAACGACAAAATGGGACGTTTTAACTCACAAATGGCTTGCTAAGTTTAGAGACGATTATCAATGGGGTAAGTTAAGAAGTTAAACAAATGCAAACATGTATGAGTGGTCTAAATGCTCCCCGTTCAAATACGCCGGACCCGTCGTTCGACGCTCGCCACTCAGCTTTTACACTTTCGCCCTTTGTTTGTCACTTTCGGTCTTGTCAATATGTCTATATAGTTTCCGATTACTACGAATGAACGTTTGACAGTTATAAATCAATGCTTATTAATATGAGGGAACGACTCACCATTTTCCGATAGCCGAAGATAAAAGGGTCATTTCTAAACGGTCAAATATTCATTCTTAGAAATCGGCAACTATACAGGGTGTTCCACGAGCCACTGAAAACCTTGAACGGGGTGATTTGGTAGGTTAAACTGAATAACTTTAACTATGGAGCTAACCCAGAAATCTCAAAAAAAAATTGCCTTTTTACATAGACATGTGGGAACGTCTGTACCACACTGCAATGCAGCGCGCCGAAGGTTGCGCATGACTATCCTGGGCTGCGCGAGTGGCGCGCCCCTGTCTCCGAACCGGCTTCGGCGCTCCGATCGCTATCGACGCCGGACGTGCCGCTTATCGCCTGCTCGCGCTTGCATATTGCTTACGCACTTAATTTCGATTCTCGCACTAGCTTAACGAACCTAATGTGAATAATTGTAATACAAACATTAATGAGGAGTTAGACTTTCCTTTATAGTCACCCAGAAGAACTCCTATAGACATATTATAAGACACCCACTCCGGGGCGGCTCCACTAACATAGACTCGGTACTGACCACAGTTGCGGCAGTGGTGTCGGCGGCGGAAGGCGGTGAAGTGCGCGGCGCAGCGCATGCAGGCGGGCGCCGCGATGTCGGGCACCCACTCCGGGGCGGCTCCACTAACATAGACTCGGTACTGACCACAGTTGCGGCAGTGGTGTCGGCGGCGGAAGGCGGTGAAGTGCGCGGCGCAGCGCATGCAGGCGGGCGCCGCGATGTCGGGCACCCACTCCGGGGCGGCTCCACTAACATAGACTCGGTACTGACCACAGTTGCGGCAGTGGTGTCGGCGGCGGAAGGCGGTGAAGTGCGCGGCGCAGCGCATGCAGGCGGGCGCCGCGATGTCGGGCACCCACTCCGGGGCGGCTCCACTAACATAGACTCGGTACTGACCACAGTTGCGGCAGTGGTGTCGGCGGCGGAAGGCGGTGAAGTGCGCGGCGCAGCGCATGCAGGCGGGCGCCGCGATGTCGGGCACCCACTCCGGGGCGGCTCCACTAACATAGACTCGGTACTGACCACAGTTGCGGCAGTGGTGTCGGCGGCGGAAGGCGGTGAAGTGCGCGGCGCAGCGCATGCAGGCGGGCGCCGCGATGTCGGGCACCCACTCCGGGGCGGCTCCACTAACATAGACTCGGTACTGACCACAGTTGCGGCAGTGGTGTCGGCGGCGGAAGGCGGTGAAGTGCGCGGCGCAGCGCATGCAGGCGGGCGCCGCGATGTCGGGCACCCACTCCGGGGCGGCTCCACTAACATAGACTCGGTACTGACCACAGTTGCGGCAGTGGTGTCGGCGGCGGAAGGCGGTGAAGTGCGCGGCGCAGCGCATGCAGGCGGGCGCCGCGATGTCGGGCACCCACTCCGGGGCGGCTCCACTAACATAGACTCGGTACTGACCACAGTTGCGGCAGTGGTGTCGGCGGCGGAAGGCGGTGAAGTGCGCGGCGCAGCGCATGCAGGCGGGCGCCGCGATGTCGGGCACCCACTCCGGGGCGGCTCCACTAACATAGACTCGGTACTGACCACAGTTGCGGCAGTGGTGTCGGCGGCGGAAGGCGGTGAAGTGCGCGGCGCAGCGCATGCAGGCGGGCGCCGCGATGTCGGGCACCCACTCCGGGGCGGCTCCACTAACATAGACTCGGTACTGACCACAGTTGCGGCAGTGGTGTCGGCGGCGGAAGGCGGTGAAGTGCGCGGCGCAGCGCATGCAGGCGGGCGCCGCGATGTCGGGCACCCACTCCGGGGCGGCTCCACTAACATAGACTCGGTACTGACCACAGTTGCGGCAGTGGTGTCGGCGGCGGAAGGCGGTGAAGTGCGCGGCGCAGCGCATGCAGGCGGGCGCCGCGATGTCGGGCACCCACTCCGGGGCGGCTCCACTAACATAGACTCGGTACTGACCACAGTTGCGGCAGTGGTGTCGGCGGCGGAAGGCGGTGAAGTGCGCGGCGCAGCGCATGCAGGCGGGCGCCGCGATGTCGGGCACCCACTCCGGGGCGGCTCCACTAACATAGACTCGGTACTGACCACAGTTGCGGCAGTGGTGTCGGCGGCGGAAGGCGGTGAAGTGCGCGGCGCAGCGCATGCAGGCGGGCGCCGCGATGTCGGGCACCCACTCCGGGGCGGCTCCACTAACATAGACTCGGTACTGACCACAGTTGCGGCAGTGGTGTCGGCGGCGGAAGGCGGTGAAGTGCGCGGCGCAGCGCATGCAGGCGGGCGCCGCGATGTCGGGCACCCACTCCGGGGCGGCTCCACTAACATAGACTCGGTACTGACCACAGTTGCGGCAGTGGTGTCGGCGGCGGAAGGCGGTGAAGTGCGCGGCGCAGCGCATGCAGGCGGGCGCCGCGATGTCGGGCACCCACTCCGGGGCGGCTCCACTAACATAGACTCGGTACTGACCACAGTTGCGGCAGTGGTGTCGGCGGCGGAAGGCGGTGAAGTGCGCGGCGCAGCGCATGCAGGCGGGCGCCGCGATGTCGGGCACCCACTCCGGGGCGGCTCCACTAACATAGACTCGGTACTGACCACAGTTGCGGCAGTGGTGTCGGCGGCGGAAGGCGGTGAAGTGCGCGGCGCAGCGCATGCAGGCGGGCGCCGCGATGTCGGGCACCCACTCCGGGGCGGCTCCACTAACATAGACTCGGTACTGACCACAGTTGCGGCAGTGGTGTCGGCGGCGGAAGGCGGTGAAGTGCGCGGCGCAGCGCATGCAGGCGGGCGCCGCGATGTCGGGCACCCACTCCGGGGCGGCTCCACTAACATAGACTCGGTACTGACCACAGTTGCGGCAGTGGTGTCGGCGGCGGAAGGCGGTGAAGTGCGCGGCGCAGCGCATGCAGGCGGGCGCCGCGATGTCGGGCACCCACTCCGGGGCGGCTCCACTAACATAGACTCGGTACTGACCACAGTTGCGGCAGTGGTGTCGGCGGCGGAAGGCGGTGAAGTGCGCGGCGCAGCGCATGCAGGCGGGCGCCGCGATGTCGGGCACCCACTCCGGGGCGGCTCCACTAACATAGACTCGGTACTGACCACAGTTGCGGCAGTGGTGTCGGCGGCGGAAGGCGGTGAAGTGCGCGGCGCAGCGCATGCAGGCGGGCGCCGCGATGTCGGGCACCCACTCCGGGGCGGCTCCACTAACATAGACTCGGTACTGACCACAGTTGCGGCAGTGGTGTCGGCGGCGGAAGGCGGTGAAGTGCGCGGCGCAGCGCATGCAGGCGGGCGCCGCGATGTCGGGCACCCACTCCGGGGCGCGCTCTACTGAATCGCTGGCTGGAGTTTCCGCTCTTTCCCTGAAAAAAAAAAAAATTATCTGTATCTTTAAATAAAAATAAATAAATATCTTGGGACATCTTACACAAATCGACCTAGTCCCACGGTAAGCTCAATTAAGGCTTGTGATGTGGGTACCAAGCGACGTTATATATAATAGATAGATACATATAGATACTTAAATACATAGACAGCCATGACCAAGGAACAAACATTTGTGATAAATAAATACACAAAGAATGCCCTCGCCAGGATTCGAACCCGGAACCTCCAGTTTCGTAGGCAGGGTCACTACCAACTAGGCTACGGAGGCTGTTTAACATCGAATACCATTGGTAGCGACAACAACCTGTACAGTAGGTATACAGGGTGTAAAGGTTTGTCACAATGTATTTTACACACTGTTTAAATAGATGCGGCTGAATGCACCACACACACTAAGATATATAGTATTAACGACCCATTAACCCATGGGTAATGATGCTTGACATTTGGTAATGTACGCTTTCTATTGCAACATGTAACCTTCATCGTATGGATCTAAATTACTATATAAGGAAACCCTTTCTATTAAATAAAGGTCATTCGACCACGAACCACTTTGAGTATCATTGCTGCTCTCGTAATGTGAGTCAATTCATGGCGATCCTGCCAGGATCGCCAGGATCGCCACTTCAAACCACCCATCACCCTAGTCATATGGAATCGACGATGTTAGGTAGTACCGATAAGCTCACAGTTAGACGCATGCCATCAACGCATTAGGCTGACCACGTCTGCAATAGGGTAAAGATTTGAAAATTTTGTGAAAAATCGCACGCATGCGTTTCTCGCTGCGATTAATGCACAAAACAATCACGCTCTTTGTGCTCGCGCCTATCAATATGAGATCTATGCAAAAAACGACTAACTTCAACGACCAAACTCAACAAGTTAACAGCTTAAATCAGATTGACAAAAGATTGTAGTTGGCTCTGTAAAACTTTGCTCGTTATTTCTACGCGCCGCTAAGTATCTTAATTGTATTTTAATTTTAATATTATACCATAAATATCGCAACTTTGCTTATAAAAAGTCAAATATCATTGAAACGACCCGTCACTATCATGAACTGTCAGAAGGATCAAGATTCATCCTGCGGTATATAGACTATGTATTCGCACTACGATTTTGATATGAAATCGATTTATTCAGCTATAATTTTTCCAGCATTTAAGTCAACACTTATTTTCAACTAATATGCGACTGATTGGCCGTGTGGTGACGGCTGTAAGTTGAGCAATCGGTGAAAATGTATGAGAAATATTTTTTTTTATTTTTTATTTCTTGATTGGGTCCATAGTAAACGTTGATTAGGACAGCCTACAAAATCACCTCGTTCAAGGTTTTCAGTGGGTGGTGTACCCTGTGTACTGTGTACCCTGTATGGAGACAGTACTACATACATAGCGAGCCTCCGGATGGCGAGTCGGACGTACCTTACTACAAAGTACTACAAAGTGACAGTAAGATACCTGTATGTGAGGTCTCCAGTAGAAACAGAACTCTGCAAGCCATATCCTATATGTAAGGTTTAAGGTTCTAAGTTTGTGGATAGTATCAATATTGTGTTTGGAAAGTATGTGGTTACGAAGTAATTCAGGTTTGCAGGTTTGTTTACCTTTTTTTCGATTTCTATTGACTCTGATTTTAGAAAGTACTACAAAGTGACAGTAAGATACCTGTATGTGAGGTCTCCAGTAGACACAGAACTCTGCAAGCCAGTAGGCCGCTCGGCAGTTTTGTCCTGTCTGTTGTTGACGGTGTTCCGTCTACATAGCGAGCCTTCGGACGGCGAGTGACGTACCTTACTACAAAGTACTACAAAGTGACAGTAAGATACCTGTATGTGAGGTCTCCAGTTGACACAGAACTCTGCAAGCCCATTGATTTAGAATATATAAGTGGATCCCCAAACAGCTCAAAAAAATGGCCCCAAAAAATGGGCTGCAGAAGTAAATATTGCGGTCCTTTTGCTCCGCTATTCAGTTCTGACAGTTGACATTTGGTCACCTTACGGTATAGCATCATTATTCCTTAAACATAAAAAGTTTCTACTATTTTGCGGTGTTGTTCGCAAATTTGACACTTATTGCTCACTTCACAAAGTTTTTTATTCTTTGAGTTTTTTTTATTATAGTTTATTGTAAGTGAGCGTTATTAGCTTCAACTGAAACATGATAGAAATGACTTTTAGTGCCACTTTTCTTGGTTTTTTTGTTTGGCTCTGTGCGTCCATTTATTATTTAATGTCATTGTGCAAGCTAGTCGGCCGCTCGGCAGTTTTGTCCTGTCTGTTGTTGACGGTGTTCCGTCTACATAGCGAGCCTTCGGACGGCGAGTGACGTACCTTACTACAAAGTACTACATGGGCATTTTCGCGAGAAGAGATGCAAAAACTTATTTTTCTGAAACAGGTAAATTTTATGTTTTTCCTGCTCAGAATCACGAGCTCTTTTGATCCTACTAGAAGAAAAAAAGGGTCCCAACTTTTTGCTTCTATTACGTAACCGTTTTTCAAACACTTTGTACAGCGGTTACAAAGTGGAGAGCATGTAAAATGTATGAAAAATGTGGGACCATTTTTTTTCCTGTACTTTCTTTCTCCTAGATTGAAAGAACTCGTTATTCTGAGTAGGAAAAACATTAAATTTACCTACCTTAAAAAAATGTTTTTTGGATCTCTTCTCGCGAAAATGCCCATTTAGTGACAGTAAGCTACCTGTATGTGAGGTCTCCAGTAGACACAGAACTCTGCAAGCCTGTAGGCCGCTCGGCAGTTTTGTCCTGTCTGTTGTTGACGGTGTTCCGTCTACATAGCGAGCCTTCGGATGGCGAGTGACGTACCTTACTACAAAGTACTAAAGTGACAGTAAGATACCTGTATGTGAGGTCTCCAGTAGACACAGAACTCTGCAAGCCAGTCGGCCGCTCGGCAGTTTTGTCCTGTCTATTGTTGACGGTGTTCCGTCTACATAGCGAGCCTTCGGATGGCGAGTGACGTACCTTACTACAAAGTACTAAAGTGACAGTAAGATACCTGTATGTGAGGTCTCCAGTAGACACAGAACTCTGCAAGCCAGTAGGCCGCTCGGCAGTTTTGTCCTGTCTGTTGTTAACGGTGTTCCGTCTACATAGCGAGCCTTCGGACGGCGAGTCTGATGTACTGTCGGCGTATACTTCTTCGGCTGAATATACGCTGTCGAATGAGCTGCCTGTAATGAGAAAATTGTGTTGGTAATTTAGAAGTAAATGGCAAAACTCGCGGTGATGGCCTGAGAATGTTGATTCGGATTACAGTAAAAGATCCTATTGATATGGAGCCCTAATCAAGACAGGAAATAGTAATAGTTCTTCCTTAAATTATAGGTGACTTTAAATTTTGGGTCATCAATGTCATCATCCGTAATAATGTCATATGCCGTGTGGTGACGGCAGTAAGAATACATTTGTCACCACCCCAACTCCTCCTGCGGGTGTCGTAAGAGTCGACTAAGGGATTTAAGTGTCACTGACCATTGTACAAGATTGATGATGGGCAGCAGCGTCATCATAGTGGACACATTACTGCGATCGCCAATCCGCTTGCCCAGCGTGGCGATTATGGGCATTTACCTCCTAATGCGTTTATACGCATAGTTAATAGGAGAGGCCTACGTCCAGCAGTGGATTAACATAGGCTGATGATGACGATCAATGTCATCATCTGGTTACGAAAATGGACGGATCACGGACTTCTGTACGTTGTCAAGGCCAGCCTCAAAATTGCAATTGGTTCGTAAAATACAGACTGAACCATGTCCGGTACCTACTGAAGAAAAAATAATAAAGCTCCACACCTTATTCCGATCCAATAAGTAAAAAAACAAAAATATGTTATTTATTAATATACAATACGTAGCCCGTACCGAATGATCTGGTCGTCCGTAGCCACATAATTCAATATCACATTTTGCCGTTTCCGCTTTCGAATCCGGCGTGTCCGGCGTCTCGTTCAACGGAACCCAGCCACGAAACGTATACCCAGTTACATTCAAGATACTCTAAGGTTCTTTCCACTCACCATTCTGAATGACTTGGTCATTCCGGTAACGGATCCGGCGTATCCGACGTATATTTCATTAGGAACATGGACTTCGATATAATACGGAGCACAGCCACGAAATACCCAGTAAGATACTATAAGATTGCTTCCACTCACCATTCTGAATGACTTGGTCCTTCGTAGCCGTATTCACTTCTCCGGTCACGGATCCGGCGTATCAGGCGTATATTTCATTAGGAACATGGACTTCGATATAATACGGAGCACAGCCACGAAATACCCAGTAAGATACTTATAAGGGCTTGTCCATTAATCACGTCATATTGTATAGGGGGAGAAGGGGTCAAGAAAAAATCACCAATTATCACCATAGGGGTGGGGGGGTCATTGGACAAATCATGTGTATTTTTTGTTACTCTCCGCTGAACAGTATTATAGCTAGGTAAATATAGCCACACGTCAAAATTACACGTCATATTGGCTCTTGTCCCGAGAATATCACTAAATATCACCATGGAGGATGGGGGGGTCTAAAATAGGCCAAAATCGTATGACGTGATTAATGGACAAGCCCTAAGATGGCTTCCACTCACCATTCTGAATAACTTGGTCCTCCGTAGCCGCATATTCAATATCACATTTCTCCGGCTCCGGTTCCGGTTCCGGATCGGGCGTATCCGGCGTCTGATTCATGAGGAACACGGATTTAAGTATGTTTCGGAGATCGGCCGCGAAATTGGTCTGTAGTTGATCTGCGACGCCCGCGATACAGACGAATAGACGGTGTATTAGGTCTTCGCTTGATCTGGAAATTGGACAAAGGGTAATCAGCAGGGCCCGTAATTTTCATGCCGATGACACCAATTTGACGTCACACTCCATTTAGGGCGATCCGAAATAGTTTTATTGTTAATTATTAATCATTAGTCGTCAATAATTTTAATCATGTACAAATAACTTTAAAAGTAGGTTTTTTACACGTGAAAGAAATAATACTATTACTAGGTACTTGATACGTGAAACATAAATAAAACTATTTGATTTGTTTTTATACTTACATACATTTTATTAAATGATATTGTTAACACATTTCAATAATTACGTAGAAAACCGAATTCCTCTTTAACGTAAAGTAAAATACTACTTTTGAAGTAATTTGTACATGATTAAAATGATTGACGACTAATGATTAACAATGAAAAATAAAACTATTTGGGATCACCCTATATGGAGCGTGATGTCAAATTGATGTCATCGGCATGAAAGTTACGGGCCCTGTAAATTAGTCATTAAATATTATCGCCTAGCCGCTTGCCCATACTAATGCGTCCATACGGATAGGCTAAGAAGTGACCGTTGTCCAGCAGTGGACCGATATAGGCTGATGATATGAAATATTACTTGACAGCCTCCGTAGCTGAGTCGGTAGTGACCTAGTGACCTGCTTACGAAGTTGGAGGTTCCTGGTTAATCACCGGCTTGTCTATTTCTAAAGCTTTAAGCCCGCCAAGGACAGACCCGCACGACCTTCAGATAAGATGCCGACTAACCCCCTTATTCATAAACGTTTATTAACTTAACAAGCCGCTAATAATTGTTTGTCCCTTTTGCTCTTATGGACACATTGTTAAGACCGAAAGGGACAAACAATTATTAGCGGCTTGTTAAGTTAACAAACGTTTATAAATAAGGGGGTAAGAAGATTACTTACTTGAACTTTCCTCTCGCCTGTTGTCTCGCCGCGAGTTCTTGTGCTTGTAACGCGAGCGCGATTTGCTCGTCGTCAGCGCACTCAGCCGTACTGAAATTAGAATAATAAATAAATAAATATCTTGGGACATCTTACACAAATCAACCTAGTCCCACGGTAAGCTCAATTAAGGCTTGTGTTGTGGGTACCAGGCGACGATATACACCGTGATCTCTAATAACCCGAAAGATTTTAACCACGCATTTTTGATGTAAAAACAAACAAAAAATATTACATGACTTTTGTCATTTTTGGCGAAAAAAAAAAATTTTTTTTAATTTTTTTTTTCAATTGTTATTTAATTTTTGAATGTATTTTAACATCAAAAGCAAAAGTTATTCATGAAACTAGCACTTACAATGAGTGTTAAGGTTTTTTTTTACAAAAACCTCATTTTTAAAAGGTTTTATTTCTCACTTTTCGACATCTATTAATGAGGTTAGTGAGACTATTCTCCATAATGACACCAACTCCGTTAAAAAGACCTTTTGTACCGAGTTACAATTAGAAAATATGTTTTTTTTTAATTGGTAATAACTCTGAAACTAGGCGATATCCAGAAAAGTTTATATGACATTATAGTTTCTAAATGTGGTCAGGAACACATTGTTAAAATCTTTCGGGTTATTAGAAATCACGGTGTATATAATAGATAGATACGTATGATACTTAGATACATACACAGCCATGACCAAGGAACAAACATTTGTTATAAATAAATACACAAAGAATGCCCTCAGACCCGGAACCTCCAGCTTCGTAGGCAGGGTCACTACCAACTAGGCTACAGAGGCTGACAAATTTCATACTGATTGATTGATCACCAAGTCATCAATCAATCAGTATGAAATTGTACATTGTGCATCAAGAGAGGTACGACGCCGTACGGGCTTTTATAGTTCGGGAAATATTATTTGACCGACTCTTATCTCACTTACGACCTTTTGTTTTGCGTCATTAACAATAGAAAAGTTCCCGACTGCTGATTGTCTAGTAAGTGTTAACACAAAACAAAAGGTCGTAAGTAAGATAACAGTCGGTCAAACAATATTTCTCGAACTATAATTACTCGAGTTAGTATCTCGCTTACCGACCGTGATGTATACAATGTTTTTCATCACACTTGCCTACAAAAAAATAAGTTTTAAGAGAAAATATTATTAAATGACGTACTGACATTTCTATTACTCCCGCTACGCATGCAAGCAATAGCGCGCTTAGACAGCAAGTGTGATGAAAACGATCTTATCTTATTGGTGGGGCCCTTACAGATACACTTCGACCCATTGGGATCTTTTATCAAAAAAACGATTTTAAGTATGTTTCGATTGCTAAATTCACTGACATGTCTTTGAATGTACCAATCACAGACACTGCTGATATTTGGTTACTGTCTAGAAGTGGCAAAAAAAAGTATTCCGACTATGCGAAAACTATAGGTTTGGTTCTGATTTCTAACTCACCTTTCATCAACAAAATGGTCCAAATTCAGTCTGAGTGGACTCTGACTTTGCGCCGATCGGTTGTCCAATATCACCGTCCCTGGCGACCACATTTTCGACTTTTTCTTCTTGCTCTTACTCGTCGACTTCCTCAATCTTCTCTCCTCTTTCTTCTGCCGCGAACTACCACTATGCGAGCAGTTAGGCATATTGGAATTATTGTCTTGTGAATTTAAATCTGCTACAATGTTTCTCGCTAACTCGTTTAAGACCTCATTAGCTTTCCGTAACTCATCTTTCGTATTTACATTGGAACCTCCCTCGTCGCTTAACCTATCTATATTTACATTTATATTCGATGATGATGCTTCGTTCTTTTGAGTATCTTGCTCTTCGTAATTAATATTAACGCTAACATCACCATTATTTACACTGGAAAAGGAACTTTCTAATGTATTTGCTTTTTCATCTTCCGTTTTCAATACCCTGTTCTGTTGCATGAAATGGTTTTCTTTTATTTCTTTATTTTCTGTATCTGGAGATCTATCTAAGCTAGTGTTTTCAGTACTCACGCCAGAATCTACTGGCGATTCGTGTTCGCTTTCATAACCAAGCATAAACTTAACTTTGTCTTCTTCACTATTATCTATGTTAGTCTTTGCTGCTGAAAAACTTTCAGTCGTCACTTCATTGTTATCAATGAAATTCTGTCGGAATTCTTCATTAGTTAGTAGTAGTGAGCTTAAATTAGCGTTAGCTATACATATGTTAGTATTTACAATGTCAGCATCGATATTGTCTGGTATAATTAAAGGGAGATCTGCGTTTATTGCACTTTCTTCTTCTTGATTAAAAACGGCGGAATTATTATGTGATAAAGAAGCTAAGACTACTGGTTCTTGGCTTATTGCGTTTGGTATTAAATATCCGTGACTAGTCGAAGGCATACAAGATAGTTGTTCATTCTTAGGCCCACTGAAGAAAGGTTCGGTCGGTTCAGTGGATATAAGCGTAGGCACATCATTAGTGGAGAACGAATGTATTTGGTTATGTTCTAGTATATCTACGTCGCTAACTATTGAGGATAATCTATCGGCTATTTCAGTGACTTGTTCATTAAGGGATGTCACTAGATCGTGATCAGGTAACTGTCTGTTGGATGTGTCTCCGGAGTTGCCAGCGTTAATGACTAAAGGGTCAAACATCATAAGCCCATTGGTGGAGAGATTTCTTAAAGAGCTTAGGTCGCTTTCTGTTCTGCTTGTTTTTCTTGTTTTGTCTATGTCAGTTTGGAATGTGTCGATGCTGGTGGTGTCGGAGGGGTAGGTGTCAGGTTCGTCACGGGGAGGGGGGGTGTCGATGTTGCTGAGACGGCGAAGGCCGTCGATGATGGGCGTCATCACTTCTATATAATCTGGAAGGTAGTCGCTTTCCGTGACGGCTGGTTCGCTAGAACTGAAAAAATTACTTTGTTAAAGATTTTACTATACTATCACCCTGATTATTAAACAAAGCTTCGTTGCGCCAACAAGTCGCTTTGTTTAATGAATTACTTTTGAAATAGTAACCTAGAAAAATACACAAAGGGTATTAATTGAAGTAATTAATATTCCGCCCATATCAATTTTTACACCCACAACGATGAAAGGTGGTTCGCTTGATAAATTTTTCCAGTCAAAAAAAAATACTAAAACGATTTACGAAAGATATTGTGATATTTAACAATATTAAGTTGCGTGATTGCTAAATCAAAACATAACAACAATATGCCCAATATGTCCATGTTTGCATTATTTTCTATGAAAAAAAACCACCTGACCCGTATTCATTGACCGAGTGCGTATTTGGGCATTTTCACGCTTAGGGATACCTAATTAGCCGCTATGTATATCAACAAAACAATCCTAATCAAATATCAATAGCCATTAATGAAATTAATAAATTAACGAGTATCCCATTACAGTAGACGCAATTTAGGTCAAATATTCCTCGACATGTTTCGATCCTAAACGAGGCTCATGATCAAGGAGCTACCTACCTCTGCGTGTAGAGGTCCCGACAGTGCGCATGGTCCGCGTAGAATCGGGACACAAACTCCCCGATGTCGGGGTACTGACATGACGGGTCCTCGGACGGTTCTGTACCTGTCAATTAATACTCATATTCATACTCATTCATGAATAGTGGTCGGATATCCCGGTGCAACACCAGGGGATACCAAGTAGAAAAGTTAATATGGATATGACCTAAATTCCCGGGTTTAGTTTGAAAAAAAAATATAGATCTGATTGATAGGTATACTTAAAAAGGCAGCTCAAATTGCGAACATAAACGAAATCTTTGGGCGTTTTCACAAACCGTTGTTCAAAACGACGAATAATGGAAAAAAAAATTTTGGACACTTTTTTTCTCCTAGCAGGGATTGAAAGAGCTCGTGATCCAAAGTCGAACAATCCCAAACTTGTCTGAATTAAAAAAAAAATGTTTTGAACAACGATTTGTGAAAACGCCCCTTTACAAAAATATTGAATATGGCTACACAGATTAAATTAGAAGCAGTAATGGCACGAAATCCAGATTTGGATGACATTAGAGAATACGTAGACCAAATTTCATATTATTTGAAATTGATGAACCTGATGAAGTGTCTCTTTACAAATTTGCTCCACTGACATCCGTAGAAGTGGAAAGGACTTTTTCGGCGTACAAATGGATTTTAGATGTGAAAAGGAATCGATTGAAAATTGAGAACCTAGAGAAAATAATTATATGCTATTTTAACTTTATAGAACCTAATAAGCCATAATTCTTTCATAAAATACATATATTTACTCTAATGTGTCTGCATAGGTGTGTCAAGTCTTCATGCTTAAAAATGTTTGATTTTATGTTACATACACGAGGATGTTTAACCCGTAACCAGGTATATTTTTTCTAACTTAGTAATTGATGACCTCAGGAAGACCATTCAGTGGTTATTGGATACAATTTTTCTTTAACATTAAATTAATAAAATTTTGAAGTATCTGCGGGAGACCTCACCAAAAATGTTTAATTTAGGCTGGATATGGATATTGTTTTAATCCTGATCAAGGATTAAAATAATCGTGTATTATATGATATTTCTGTTTTTTTTTACGTTCGCTATTTCTAGAAGTGGAACCTATTGTGCCTTAGTAAAAAACTTCTATTTTTAAAGCTAAACTCTTTTATTTAAGAATATTCATACCAAAAGGCTATTTGGTACTAAGGTCAATATTAAACAAAATTTATAACCTATCTTTTAAAATAATTGTCGAAATCGCATAATAATAAACGCTTGTATGTACATGCACTTATTTTGCGTTACAAAATATTACTAAACTTTACTGGATGTAATTTTGTGGAATCCCGTGGTATATCCATATTAGTCTAATGTTTGAGTTCATTCACCCCTTGTTGCACCGGGATATCCGACCACTGTTCATGAAGTATAATTTCGTAAGGCCTTACGCTGCCAATATAAGCTGCCATCAGATATATCGTAGCGTCCGCTCAAAAATGTCTGAACACGCCTCTATCCACAGATGTCATATATACCATAGATCAAGCAAACGTATCTACTTAGCGTGTCAAATGAACTCAGTGAAATCCACAGAGTTGTCCGTCTTTAATCGCAGCTTGCAGCTTTCGGGCGTCAAATTTTGTAAGTTGAAGTGAACAAAAACATTAATAATGCCTCCTTAAGTAATATTAATTGCAACAACACAAAAAAATATGAATACTCAAGGGCCTGAGACATATTTAAAATCATAGGCAAGTAACAACTTCAGTACAAAATCTGACACGCTCGGCCGCCATACAAATGAATGAACTTGTTTCTTCTATCCAAATCTAATTCTGTGCCTCTATCGTTATGGCAATAAAGCCGTGTTCAGATATTTTTGAACGCCCTGGACACTACAATATATCGATGGCGACTGTGCGTGTCGTGTACACAAGCATTTTCGTTGCTTAATTAATTTTGCAAATAAACGAAATGGCATTATTAATTACGTGACGTATCAAGGTTGAAATAGTCTGCTGGGCCTTTCGAAGGGAAAGGAATCTACAAGTCAAAATTAGCATAAATATTGGGGTAGATACAATCTTACATCTAAACTAAATCGCGTCACCAGCAATAACTTACTTAAGCTCTCGGCGATTTCCATTTTTCAGGAGTATAGGAATGTCTGTTATAGGTTTTATGGTTCTTTCTATAGACAGTTAGACACCTATATTGAAGGTCACTAGCGTACTATAGATCTCGTACGTTAGCTTGAATGTTGCGGTGAGTGATGGGAATATTTCATTGAATAGACAAGTGTTTCACTTAACGGATATTTATTGACTAACTAATAATCTCTCAAGTCGCGGGCACAGCCGCTGCAGTTCTATGCGATTATTCAGTCGCAACAATCAAGTCATTACCATTCCCAAATTATTGACGTACTGCGTATAAATAGTGGAGTCATTTTCGATTATCTTGTAGCAGACGCATGTTTGTCTGCTATTCTGGCATAATAGTCCCGTTTGCTTTTATAAAACGGTAAATAAAGTGGTGATGGTAATGATAAAAAAAACGCGTAACAAAATCGCATAGAAACACCGTGCTACGCTCGCGTTACGGATCAGTTGCAAAGGTAGTATAGGTTGATATCCAACCTTACCATGTGTACTTACAAGGATTTGGATTTGGATTTTGTGAAGTTGCATCCGCAATGAATATTTTCTAAAAAATCTAGTAACAAGCATGTTAATACAAAATCATCTCTCGATAGGCGATTTCAATCCCACCGGCGATATCAGGTCGTTAAGAAGGATACTGAATGGGCATATCGTCTTAAGTAGGTAAATATCAACATTTATACCTTGCGGCGTTTTCATCCCAACCAAGCCAGAATCAATCGCTCGAGATCCATAAGCTCTTCGTGATTTTAATTCCTTGGGAAATAAATCTTGTGAAGAAGGGTGCATAATATAGATTAATTAGGCAAATATCAATTTACCCTGCGGCATTTCCAAGCCAGCCAAGCTGGAAACATCTTCATTGGTACACAACAATAGCTCGAGAGTTTAGAGTCCACAGGAGAGAGCGGATCTTGTGTAGAAGGTTTCATAATATGATGATGTATTCGGCAAATATCTGCTTACCCTGCGGCATTTCCAAGCCAGCTAAGCTGGAAAGATCTTCATTGGTACACAACAATCGCTCGAGAGTTTAGAGTCCACAGGAGAGAGCGGATCTTGTGTAGAAGGCTTCATAATATGATGATGTATTCGGCAAATATCTGCTTACCCTGCGGCATTTCCAAGCCAGCCAAGCTGGAAACATCTTCGTTGGTACACAACAATCGCTCGAGAGTTTAGAGTCCACAGGAGAGAGCGGATCTTGTGTAGAAGAGTTCATAATATAGATTAATTAGGCAAATATCAACTTACCCTGCGGCATTTCCAAGCCAGCCAAGCTGGAAACATCTTCGTTGGTACACAACAATCGCTCGAGAGTTTAGAGTCCACAGGAGAGAGCGGATCTTGTGTAGAAGATTTCATAATATAGACTTATTCGGCAAATATCTACTTACCCTGCGGCATTTCCAAGCCAGCCAAGCTGGAAACATCTTCGTTGGTACATAACAATCGCTCGAGAGCTACAAGCTCTCTACGATCCAGAGTCCACAGGAGAGAGCGGATCTTGTGTAGAAGGGTAATATAGATTAATTAGGCAAATATCAACTTACCCTGCGGCATTTCCAAGCCAGCTAAGCTGGAAACATCCTCGTTGGTACATAACAATCGCTCGAGTGTCTAGAGTCAACAGGAGAGAGCGGATCTTGTGTAGAAGAGTTCATAATATATCGGCAAATATCAACTTACCCTGCGGCATTTCCAAGCCAGCCAAGCTGGAAACATCTTCGTTGGTACGCAACAATCGCTCGAAAGTCTAGAGTCCACAGGAGAGAGCGGATATTGTGTAGAGAGTTCATAATATATCGGCAAATATCAACTTACCCTGCGGAATTTCCAAGCCAGCCAAGCTGGAAACATCTTCGTTGGTACGCAACAATCGCTCGAGAGTCTAGAGTCCACAGGAGAGAGCGGATCTTGTGTAGAAGAGTGCATTAGGTAAATATCAACTTACCCTGCGGCATTTCCAGGCCAGCCAAGCTGGAAACATCTTCGTTGGTACACAACAATCGCTCGAGAGCTACAAGCTATCTGCGGTCTAGTCCACAGGAGAGGGGATCTTTTGTAGAAGGGTAATATATTAGGTAAATATCAACTTACCCTGCGGCATTTCCAAGCCAGCCAAGCTGGAAACATCCTCGTTGGTACACAACAATCGCTCGAGAGCTACAAGCTCTCTACGATCCAGAGTCCACAGGAGAGAGAGGATTTTGTATAGAAGGGTAATATAGATCTATTCGGCAAATATCAACTTACCCTGCGGCATTTCCAAGCCAGCCAAGCTGGAAACATCCTCGTTGGTACACAACAATCGCTCGAGAGCTACAAGCTCTCTACGATCCAGAGTCCACAGGAGAGAACGGATCTTGTGTAGAAGAGTGCGGAATGGACGGAACATGTCGGACATTTCCTCTGAAACAGATATATTTTGTTAGTTTTGGTTGTCACCAAGTCACTAAGTAACAAATTCCTACATGAAATCCGTCTGTGGTGGTGTAATGTAGGTAGTACAGTAATGTGATACGAATCTAACAGATTTTATTTCCGAGAAATAGTTAATGTAAATAGCATGTCTAATTGGGGTTTAATCGGTTTAATTTCAAATCGATTATAACATAACTCATAATATCCAAGCCACACACACATCAAAATCAACACCAATCCTGTACTAAATTGATAGGCACAATCAATATGTCTGATATTTGAGATGCCAGTTAAAGAAATTAGTTTAGAAATAATTATGATGAGGTTTTTATTTTAATAGTAATAGGATTTTAAAATAATATACAGGTGCTCAGGGAGAAAAGGAAACCTTGAGAAATCGCCTCCGGTAAACTTAGGTAGGTCATTGTCAGATTTAGGTTATCGTCTTTTCGGTGGACATACCTAAAGTTAAGGAATTCTTGTACAAATTTTGGGATAAAACAATTGACGGTACAACTAGGTTCCCCGGGCTATAGCCCTATGCAATCAAATCGTAACATAGATTTATAAAAACTGTTAACTTTTGACAATAACCCAACTAAGGAATACATCGTCGCTCTTACTCAACCTCAGATACACAACAATCAATTCACGTAAATGTCACATTTATTTCACTCAGAATACGGGTGATTTCTCCATCAAATGAGTCTTACAGATACGAGTTTGAGTAAGTAATAACGGAAGGAAATATCGGAAACTTACCTGGCGACTTGTCTATGCTCAACGGCCCGCTGGAGTAAATGAGCAGACCACTGACAATCGCTAGCCGTGGCACAGCGAACATTAAAGCTGGGTCGTATGAGTCCACCTGAAAGCAATACGACTTAGTTACAATAATATCTTGGGACATCTTTACACAAATCGACATAGTCCCACGGTAAGCTCAATTAAGGTTTGTGATGTGAGTACACTCTGAACTTAGAAAACCCTTCGGATCCAAGTAAGAGACAGAAGGCTCGGGCTACAAAGGCGACACACGATAAAAGCAGGACAGAAGTATTACCTTCGTGTTCCGAAGGGTTTTCGAAGTTCAAACGGAGTGTATTTGTGATAAATAAATACACAAATAATACCCTCGCCGTGATTCGAATCCGGAACCTCTAGCTTCGTAAGCAGGGTCACTACCAACTAGGCTACGGAGGCTGACAATTTAATAAACCATTTTGACCGACGGGAATTTTCACCAAGCGTGCCCGTGTTGCCACCCATGCAAAATAACGCTACCCAGATTAGAGCATGAATGTGACTAACTTTTAAAATATAAAGACCAAATTACACTGTCTTATTTATCATACTCCGGCGAGGAGAGCTGAGTAAAAATTGTCTGACATATCACTACAAGACTTAGGCGGTCAAAAGTTAAAAGAACTTACAGAGTATGGCGTTGTATGGAAGTGAAACTTGGATGTTTTTGGTGCAGAGAAACGCTGGAAGCTTTAAAGTGGTAAAATCCTGCGCTAGACGCTCGAGGAGAGAATACGTATGCTACACGTCAGGCTTTGGTCGCGGGCACTCCATGATCCTCTAAATGGATCGAAACACGTTGACGGGTTCCGTTTCGCTAATTATTTAATATACCTGTTCTTGCGTGAGCAGCGATTGTTTCAAAGCCCTCCGTAAACTCTCTGAGAACAGCACGCATATGAGTTGCTGTGCTTCGAACTCGTGTGGCGTCTTCACGTTGACCATGGCGCTTACGTAGCAGAGCTCAAACTCTGCGAATAGCCTGAAAGTAAATAGGATTCTTGAAAAACTCGTTGCAATGTAAGTTGAGGTTTGTTATTTCACAGCCTATTTCAGTCCACTACTGGACGTAGGGCTCTCCTGTTAACTATGCGTATAGATAGACGCATTAGGAGGTAAATCCCATAATCGCCACGCTGAGCCAGCGGATTGGCAAGTAATGTGTCCACTATGATGACGCTGCTGCCCAGTGCCCATCATCAATCTTCTATCAAACAATGGTCAGTGACACTTCGATGCCCAACACCCGTGGGAAGAGTTAGGATGGAAGAGGTGGTTTTTCATTTGTGACGCAATTATCATGCCTTTGGGATGGCCAAAGAATCCAAGACTCTAACCTTAGGAAACTTACATATAACTTACATATTATAGAGTAGAACAGCGTGTACTCATAATACAAATATTATGAGTACACGCAACATTACATACATCAAATTGTCCTACTGCCTGTTCTACTCTATGATGCAGGCATTGTCCACGACGCAAAGATCAGAGGCTCTTTAAAGTCCTGGTAAGTGCTTTGGTCAAAGGGCGCAAGACACAGTCGTTTGAAAACTTACTAATCCTGAGACTCACGTAGAAAATTATCCTACTGTTACAACCCGCGTCTTTGGGTGGCAGGCATTGCTCTTGTAGCAAAGATCGAACGGGCTCCAAGCTTCTATTGAGGGCTTTGACCAGAACCACAAGACTTGGTAATATAAAAACTTAGTTATCGAAATCCTAACACTCTCATGTCTTGCTGGGAAAGAACCACGCTTCTTCTTGGAAGCAATGATCGGACGGTCTTCAAGCTTCTGGTTAATACTTTGTCAGACGCCGCAGGAAAACTTACTTATCAAATATCCTGAGACTTTCGTGTAGCATGTCATCCTGCTGCGAAAGAGCCATGCCTCTTGGCCGCAGGCATTGCTCGCGGAGCAAGGATCGGACGGTCTCGAGGCTTCTCGTAAGGGCTTTGGCCAAAGGGCGCATGGCGGCGGATTCCTCCTCGCGATTCATTATGGATGAACCAGCGGCGAGACACTGGAGACAGAATAGTACATTACTATAAAGGCTGGGACGAAACGGGTTGCCGTCCGAAGACATACCTATAGGTCATATTTCCGGCCGAGGTATACCTAGTGCTTTTCACGAACATGCAATGAAATAAACAACCAGACATCAAAGTTTTTTTAATATGCATAGTATTGCATAGTGGCAGAATGTCATGATGCCTGTGCCACAAATTTAAATGGAATAGAATTAAAAAAGAGCACTATGCCGGCCTAGGCCTTCAAGATTTGTATTAAATTCCATTAACGATCTCTTGTCCTAGTTGTACCTGAAAAGTCATACTTCGCAGCCTATTATAAGGAACATAACAATATTTCAATGCATATTTGAGAAATCAATATTTAATACTATGATCATGATTGTCAGAAGCTCAGAAGGTACGAAGACAATGGATTGTTTTACTTATACCGGCAGTACTGACCTCTGCACCGAACCACAGCTGGCCAGCCAAGTTATCTTGCAGCACATCCTCTGGGAACTTGACGCGGAAACCCCTCGCCACACGCTCGTCACCGAGGAGCTGGTCCATAATCTGACTGATGATGTTCAGCACTCGATCCTGGAAATAACAGAACAACTATGAATTTCATTGCTATGGCCTGGTCAAGACTTTGCGCGGCCAACTCTCGCCATCCATCTCCATGAGTTAGAGCTAGAGTCCGCCGGTCGCCGGTCGTCCATTGACGTGGCCAAAATGTGTTACATCTTGTTATATAAGACACGCTAAATGAAAATTTCGCTATTTCCTAGATGAGGCCCACTGCGATCTTCGAAAATCGTAAATTACGTACGTACCTACCAGTCACACCAAGGAAACAATCAGCATGACAATGGCAGATGCCCGAAATTTTAAATGTTATAAAATATTTTAAAAATAAAAATAAAACCGCCTTCAAAAATTAGCCCGAACTAAAAAGTTAAAAATAATTTTGGTTCCTACTTCTTAGGATTTCCTACCCAAACCTTTAAACCTTTTACCCTATTCATTGAAATAAAACATTATGGCTAGGTACCCTACAGATTTCTTAGAAGTCGGTGCCAAGCCGAATACGTTCATAGGTATGTATTAGATAGAGCTTTGTAACTTACCGTCACTCCGATTACGCTTTTATCAACAGAATGGTCTGCCTCAGTCATTTTCATGAAAGCATAACCGGAGTGACAGAAAGTTACAAAGCAAAGTTACAATGCTGTATCAAATACATATAAGTGATATAAGTACTCGCGAAGTGAACATATTTGGCTTGGCACCGACTTCTAAGAAATCTGTAGGGTACCTAGCCATAATGTTTTATTTCAATGAATAGGGTAAAAGGTTTAAAGGTTTGGGTAGGAAATCCTAAGAAGTAGGAACCAAAATTATTTTTAACTTTTTAGTTCGGGCTAATTTTTGAAGGCGGTTTTATTTTTATTTTTAAAATATTTTATTTTTTGCTTTTAAGTAGTGTAAATATAAAATCGTTATTCAGTATGCTCTAAATACTTATAATTAGAATGTACTGCACTGTAGTAGCCATAAGCCATAAAACCTGAACTGGCGAACTTATATGAATACAAAAACAATTTCAAAGGTAACAGACTTAGCATGCCAATATTATTTAAAGAATCACTAACCGCTAACCGACATGCCATAACTACTAAGCAAACACTTGAATAGATCTCGAAAATGTATGACATTTGTTATATACAAAGAATGATCCTCCAACCCCTAATCGTTAAGGAGTTATTCCTTTCATTATCAGCTCACCAACATGAGACTATGACCACCTAAAGGCAAATACTCGAATAGCCTCCAAAATATATGAAATATGTTATATTTAAAGAATTATCCCCCAACTCCTAATCTCCAAGGAGTTGTACCTTACATCATCAGCTCACCAACATGAAAGGATGACCACCTAAAGGCAAATACTCAAATAGCTTCCAAAATACACGAAATATGTTATACTTCAAGAATTATCCCCCAACTCCTAATTGCTAAAGAGTTGTACCTTCCATCATCAGATCACCAACTTAAGATGTTCATGACTAGATGCAAATACTTGATTAATCTTCGAAAATAAATGAAAAATGTCATGTGTGCCTACAACATTTGAAGAGTTCCCTCGATTTCTCCAGGATCCCATCATCAGATCTGGATTCGGTGACAATGGGACCAACTAGAAGGTATACCCTTTCAAACAAAAAAAGAATATTTCAAATCGGTCCACGCGTCTTCGAGTAATCGGGGAACATACATAAAAAAAAAAAAAAGATTTCGACGAATTGTAAACCTCCTCCTTTTTGAAGTCGGTTAAAAAGTTCACAGTAGGGCGCTATTGTTCATCAGGTGACGGACGACTGATGTACTCGTATCCCGCAAAAACATCATTATAAATATGTCCGAGGATAGACCTCAGGCAGATCATATTTGTGACATACATTATACATGTATCCCTTGTTACATTGTGACAGATATTAGGACATCTTTAATAAATAATCTGCATCAGAATTGGTTTGTGAGTTGTGTGGTGTGAGACACTAGGTGAAAAAACCTTGATGAAGAAAAATGGCAAACTCTGGGCTGCTCCATTAGTGCCATCCTTTTATAGCATTGTTTGATATACATATTTACTTTTTGATATACCAAGGCATTGTCAACATAGAATGTTCAGGTGTGACCTTGTTAGTGAATGTGGGGTAGCACTGGCGAAATGCCACACGCAAACAAGCTTTAGGGGTGGCATTGTACGATAATATAACTAGACCCCGGTATCGGAGGTGCAAAATGATAGCTGTCAAGTTCTTACTTAGGGATAGGTAAACACATTTTGTAATGTCGATATCGATACTCGATTTTTTTTACAATTATTTTTTATTTTATGTACGAGAACCATTTATTTGTATACCTTTTTTCGGGATCTATGATAATAATTAACATTTAATACTCGATTTTTTTTACAATTATTTTTTTATCTACAAGGACCATTTATTTGTATGTCTTTTTTGAGATCTATGATAATAATTAACATTTAATATATAAATCATTACTATTACAATACAAATCTCTGGTTGCTATTACATTTATTATGTTTCGAGTTGCACAACACTGAATAAAAACTTTTGAGATAAATACTTATAATAAATTATTTATGTCATAGATAGGCAAAGTCATCTTACAACGATGTCTTCGATTATTTAGCCGTGTTTACGAGTCTATTCGCCTAATATATTTTAAACAGTCAAGTGCAAAAATAAGTATCGAAAGAATCCGTTCATAAATATGTTTCGACGTTCTTATTACACAGAATTAGAGTGCACTGGGACATATTTTTGAACGTTTTTGTATACCCCTTATTTTGTCTTCGACTGTACAATAGAAAGTGGAGTCACTTCTTGCTGAACACCCTGAACTTCAAAAATTAATGAAAAACATTTAATATACAATTTGCAGAATACATATCATTTCCAGATGTTGGAATATAAAAAAGCACATGGAGTCGAATTGCCATCAAGACAAAATCAACAACGTATGTTCTACTAATATTGATTAGATATTTAATAAAGGATATTCCATTCCAATATTTGTAATCTTGCATATCTTGCATTGCAACTCAATCTTGTATGAAAACACTCATAAAAAAGAAAAAAAAAATCAATTAAACTGTAACCGAGATCTGCTTAAGTTTTTCGTCAGTTGTACCATACTTTGGACCAAATTCGAAAACCCAAACTTCAGAAGGTTCATCGACAATTGCCTCAATAAAAATAATGGCGATGTTACATAACATTAAATAAATATTTTGTTGATTTTGTAATTATATAGTCCTAGTTTATACCGTAAATAGGTGCGGTTAATTAAAGTCTTAGCTTATTATTATGGTAAAGAAAAATTATCGATATGTAACTTTAATTATCGACATCACAAATATTTTTACCCGATCCCTAAGAACTTGACAGCTACCATTTTGCACCTCCGATACCGGGGTCTAAATATAACAAAGCAATGGAATTTATGTACCGTTTTATTTAAGTATAGCCAGGAAATATTTTCATATTCATTATTGCAATAGTAACTACAATCTCTTTTTCTCCTTCCTTAGCCTTTTTCGACGTTTCGGTATAGGTCTCCTTTAACCTTTTGACCGCGACAGTCGGCCATAGACGACAACGGAAAATCGTGACTACGACGCCAATGACGGCACTGGCCGACAGCTGCGCGAATGCAGTAGAAACTATGCGAGAGTCCGTAAAGTTTAAATTTGCTTAATAATTACGGCTGCCTGGCGTCAGTGTCACGACATAATCGTTTCGCCTCTTGGCTGTCAAAAGATTAACATTTTTTGCATACCCAAGTATATTATACATTATCCATAGTTTTACTCATTTTGCTACTTAGGTAGAGGTTAATAATATTCAATTAATAATAAAACTGCATTCCAAACAGACAATGAAATACATAGAAACAAATGCAGTCATCTTGATTGAGTACATAATTCTCTGAACTAAGATACAGCACATAATTGCCCGTTGCCGGCCATGATTCATCAATCCACGTTCCATAAATCCATACCAGCACGTGTACCGCAATGTCAGTGTGTTTGACAGTTAAAAAAGTTACTTCACAGTTAGAAAACACGTCGCTTAAAGCCTTTTAAACGCAGCGGCAGTATCAATCATATGGCTAACTGTCGGAACCTCCGATCTTACAACATCGCAGTAATTTTAACTTTGTGCCATGCACTTGGAGTTGATAATACTGATAGATTAAAGCCTGTAAGTTACATAAATTAGCCTTGTTTATATTAGATAATAAACAATGTGCTGTTCTGTATTCAAACCGGTAAAGTGCGTGTGGGACCACGTATAGGGTTCCGTAGATTTCTCATAAAACAGCTGAGCAAGAAATGGATCAAATGAAACGTAAAAGATGTGATTACAGACACTGGGCAGGTGAAAATAAAAGATTGTAAAAATACTGGCTTGAACCGATTTCTCATCATCAGACTCCAACTTGGTGCAAACGGTGTTACACTAGTTACATAAAAAAAAATATTTTGAAAGTCGGTTCATGATCCTCGGAGATACAGAGTAAGAGTAAAAGACACACAACAATCAGTCGAATTAAGAACTTCCTCCTTTTTGAAGTCGATGAAAAATACATGTATTCATGGAAATACAAGTCTTTTTTTAAACGACCAAAGTGCGGCATACAATATACCTACCCTCAGATTCGAAGTTGTTGATGTTAGTGCAGTTTATCATTTTCGTGAATACCGAAATTCTTATCTAACATACAAATGGACAGACGGAGATGAGGAAACTATAAAGATAGCATTCTAGTTCTAGCCTTTTTCACTACGGTACTCTAAAAAGGGAGCTAAGAACTGATAAGCTTAAGCCATTGACAATTATTTCAAAGTGATATCTTTGACGTAGGCTAATTTATTTATTGTTCTTTGTTTACACACAATACATGTAAGCACAAAAAAATAACAGTTGGATTTAAACGAATGACCGTGCAATTCAATTTCAACCGAAATGCACTGACGGTAAAGTTGTTTATACTGAAGTGTGAAGTTATTGTGTTTCTTATGCAACAGATAAGTGGTATAAATTAATTTCAAACGTTGAATGTCAAGTGCGACATGCTACTCTTAATTGGCAAAGCGGTAATATGACATAAATAAACATAAGTTGGTACGTAACATTGTGCATTGGGAGAAATCAGTCTATAAAGAGTTTTATAGTGGATAAAACGTCGCGATTTGCTTCGTTATTTACTGAAGTCACCGTCATAAGAAATAAACTCTCGGCAAAGAATACCTACGGGTCAGATTTAACCTCGTAAGGCCCGCCACAGTTACTTTTCCTATTTATAATTTGAACTTCGTTATATATGTAAATTGGTAAGAATTTCGTTTATTTGAAAAACTTACTAAACAAAAGAAATTAGGCTTTAATTGGTTCATGAAAGATTCAAATTGGATTGCAACAACTATGTACATTGTAATATTTGCAATGTACATTGGGTCTTACGAGGATATCATTTCTTAGAAAATACTGTCAGCTCGCTGATTTCTTACATGTTTACAGGATAAGTGGAATCCAATTATTAATATCCAATTGACATTTAAATGCTAACGTAACCGTTACTTGCCAACTCAAGGTACGGCTATATAATTAGATATCACGGGTGCAAAGATCCTCAACTTTTTATCGGTTTACTTCTCCCTGGCAAAATGAATTTGCTTAACCGCATTATTGTTGAAAATCTTTTTTTTTTTGTCTGAATACACGATCAACTGTGATCAAATGCAGATTAATCGACTATTAATAACTTGCGTTATTCATAATTGAACATTAACACTGGCGTTTTAGTCACAGGTCATAAAATAATTAGTTACCAGTTAGCGCTGTTCATACAATTTCTTGTTAGACGAGCGTCCGTTCAGGGTAATTCCCGTCAGCCTGCGTAGGCCCCTAAGGCCTCAAAGATCTTAGAAATATTTGAAGGCTATTAGAATATAGTAAACTAAAGAATTTATCTGACGTCCTAAAAACGTGCGTTTATTGAAAAAAAACCGGCCAAGTGCGAGTCGGACTCGCGCGCAAAGGGTTCCGTACCATTATCAATTTATTATTAAAAAAATACAGTTAAATCAACCTACCTCAAAAACTATAGGAGATAATTTAATCAAACCAAAAATCGTTGATAGAGTTTATTAATGTGCATAACATATATTTTTTTCAGAATTTTATATCGCGTAGTTTAAAAAATAGAGGGGGGGGACACATTTTTCAGACTTTGAGAGCTGATATCTCGAAAACGATTTGCTTAAATAAAAATGTGATGTATAAACCTTCATATCATTTTCAAAGACCTTTCTATTAATACCCCACACGCTTATGTAAAACTAAAAAAAAAATTCTATCCCTCAGTTACATGTATGGAGGGCCCCCACCCCAATGGTTTTTTTTACAATTTAGTATCATAATCCTGTAGCGGTTCATACAACACATATTCTCACCAAATTTCGTTACTGTAGCATTTATAGTTTCCGAGTAAATGTGACAGACGGACAGACGGACAGACGGACAGACGGACATGACGAATCTATAAGGGTTCCGTTTTTGCCATTTTGGCTACGGAACCCTAAAAATGAATGTCCGCTTTTTGAAGCCAGTTAGAAACAATTTACGAATTTATAGTATTGAAACCTGAGTTTTGAAACATAATATTAAGTACAACAAAAATAGAGATGCATCAAAATTGATGCATAGAGCAGAGTTGGGCAAAAAGTAATATGATTACTTCCATAAATTACATTTGTAGTCTGAAGGAGTAATCATATTACTTTTTGCCCAACTCTGGCATAGAGGTGGATCACAATCACTTATCTTACAATCCTATTACGCCACAAAGAGTTCTGGCGTAATGAAATTGTTGTACGATATTTATGAGCGGATTACTCCGATACATATTTTTGCACTTGATTGTACACTGTACAACATATCGAAAAGTCAGAGCGAACTTTCTACCGTTTGTGAGCAAGCGTCCAAGTAATTGGAAAGCTGCAGAACAGGTGCATTTTGTATTAATTCAATGTTCTATTTATCTTCAAGTAGGCTATGCATTGTATAAATCGAGTCGCAATTGCTGACAAACTTTGAATTGACGTTGAAATTATAAGCCTCTTATAAGAAAGTTAAATTATTCAGCTTTCACAATAACATTCCAATATTGCTAATAAATTTTGCATACTCACTACAAAGTTTTACAATACGATCAGCTAAACACTTTCTAAACGATACGTTATACGATACATAGTCAACCAAGAGTCTACTGTAAGAATTCACACCATCAGCCTCAATTCACTGCTGGACGTAGGCCTCTACCGCTAAATGTGCGTGAACGCATCAGGAGGTAATGCAATCGCCATTGTGGGCAAGCGGGTTGGCGATCGCAGTAATGTGTGTATGATGATGCTGCTGCCCGTCATCAATCCTTAATAAATGAATGGTCAGTGACACATCAATCACTTAGTCAACTCTTACGACACCCACGGGAAGAGTTGGGGTGATGACAAATCTTACGGCCGTCACCACGCGTTGTAAGAATTCTCATACTATATACTTATCATTTTGACAATGCTCTAGAGTTGCCTAGGGTTCCCATTTGTCCAACAAAGTTAACTGATCATAGTAACTCTTATTATAATACGCATAAAGTACACAAATAATCAGGTAACTATGTGGCAAGAATATCAGCTTTATGCCTGAGTCACCCCGAGGTTTACAGCGAGAAGAGCAACCGGACTCATTAATGATTCCGTTCCATGTACATCGCTGGCGAATTGCTAACTTACCTTATTCATAAACGTCTCCTATCGTAGCACGACGATACAATTAAATATCGTTTATCGCTTTCCGTCTTATCAATATTTCTATAAGACCAAAAGGAACAAACGATACTTACCGGCTTGCTAAGTTAGAAGACGGTTTTGACAAAGGGGGTTTGTATCCAGTTTACGGTTTCGAGTGCCACCAGCGGTGCATGTTAAACGAAGTCATTAATGAGTCCGCTCCGCTCATCATATTATATACTCTGCTAAGGGACTGCTCTCACCGCGAGCCCATAGTTTTAGCCCATAGTTCATAGCTAAGTAGCTCCCGGTGAAACCAGTGCCTACCTCTATAAACAATTTGTAAATTCAATGTTTTTTGTTGACTGTTACGAGCCAAGACTTTTATAGTTTCATCTACCAAATCTAGTTTACAGCGATGTGATGTTTTTTGTTGACTGTTACGAGCCAATACTTTTATAGTTTCATCTACCAAATCTAGTTTACAGCGATGTGATAAAAAAACGTGTTCCTAAACAGGTCAGCAATAATTGACTTGATAAATAACAACGTAAACATACAGATGTGACCATTTACTAGCGCCTTACAAGGAAATGATTAGAATCTACAGGTTAAGTTGTATGCAGACACAGTGTTATAAATTCTAGGCTCGGTAGAAAAATGGAAAGTAAACTGACCCGATTATTTGCCATCTATTTGCAAAATGAAGGGTCCACGGGAAAAACATGTGTAGTCAATTCAAATTTCGGAAGCTTTAATTTTAAAGGAACAAGGTACAAATTTGTCCTGATTTTCATAAGATCTAGCTAGACATGTTTTTCCGTTTTCGGACCTTCTTTTTTTTTAAGTTTATTAAAAATGCTGTAGTTGATACTTCCGTTTTGACTAAGGATTTTCATATGTAGACATCTAGTTCAGATCGATATTTACAAGCAAGAACTTCGTATATTTAAATAGAAAAACTCAAATAATCGGTCCTTAAAGTACATTCGCCATCAGATAAATCGGAGCGGCCACGTCATACAAAAAAAATACATGCAATCCAGCGCCATAGCAATGCCTTTAACTTCGAATTTGCATTCAAGTATACAAAATCGACACTTTGACGAGTATGGTTTTGCAACAGTCGCAAGGAAGACCATATTTGTGTTCATTCTGTAAAAGGGTATGACGTATCTCTACCGAGGATTAATGTCAGGGGTTAAGGAAAACCGTTGTCAAGTTATGCGTCAATCACTAAGGAAAAATATCTTATATATGTAGTAGTGCATAAAGAACGCATAGACGCCATTAAATAATTGTTACTTATGATATAAATGTCCAAAGCCTACAAACACGAACATCATACAATATGTTACAATGCATTATGTGAGGATAAAATAATACATTACGATGGGTGCGCCAAAGTATTTATAAAATTGCAACTTAGATTTTTTCTTATACAATTTAACTTCATAATGATCGGTATTTAGAATAATCTTTGTCCATAATTATCATCACATAGAATTATTTATGTTCATAATATTGTTTTTCATACATATTTTTAGTACTAACTTTTATGTTTATATAATTTTTCACTATACTTATTTTATGCTATATATTCTAATGTTATAGGTATTTATTTTTATCTGTACTGGTTTTATGTATGAATTATTTTTGTTTAATTAAATATAAATCGTACTATTACTGTAAACTAGCTACCTGCACAAATCAGGTTGTGGCAGAGTAGGTACTGTACTAAACGGGTTCCCTCTAAACTTTTTTTGTCCGAAACGCTTAGGACATAACAGACTTGGTATAATCTATTTTGGCATCAACTTAATGAGACAGAAACATCACTTGGCTTAAATAACAATATTTCGAATATTATTTTGTCCGAAACTATCTTGACATATCATTAATTACGCCGAATTATAAGACAGAAATTAGATTTGCATTTTTTTTTGGGCATGTAGCCACATGTTTGAAACTTGCTGTTTTCGTCAGACAGAATTTGCTGTGAGGGTGAAAATTTCTGCAGTGAGCGAGCGAAGCGAGCGAACAAAACCTTCGGGGGCAGATCCGACTCGGATAGGTTAGGTTAGAAGACAAAGGCTTCGAGGTTATTTTTTTTTTTAGCAACCTAGAAAGTACTCAGCTCAGTAACACAGTAAGTAACGTATAGAATATTACTACTACCTCGATTATATTGAGAGGTTGTAATTATTCCTTCTCTGTTATGCTAAAACAAACTATGCCGATACTTTTTATGCACATCCAGATTATGCCTCATCATAAATAGGAGCATCGAAATTATGCTCGAATAATATTCGAACAACTCGAAATCTGCTACAAAGAAATATGCTAAAGTTGAGTATGCCACAACAGTTTCTGCAGAAAGCCCATTATGACTACATAATTTATGTTATTCATAAAAGAATTATACCACAACAGAGTGAACCTAATGGGAAATTGTTTATAAATAAACAATGTATTTCAAATAACTTTATGAGTATAGATTAATCTACTTGACGACTTTAGGAGGATAAAATTTCGGAATAAAAATCGTTATGAACATTTTAGGTAGAAGTATAATTTTTAGTAAGAAAAAAAGTATGAGAAAAAATTTTCGGAGTAATGATGATTATGAGTAAAAAACGGTATTAGTAAAAATATTCGAAGAAAAAATTGTATAAGTGCCAATATGGACCCCATTACGATACAATTGCAAAAAAAATAAAGTTCGAAACAAATGGCAATAAATTAACACACAACTGAAGGGAGAGTTTTAAATCGACACGAGTTACGGATTTCCTTTTCGCACGTGTATCGCCTCGTGTGTAAAATTGGCCACACAATTTTGGCCTTGACACAAAATGAACTACTTACTATTTTATTTTTTTATTCAGAATAGGTAGACGTTTGACCACTAGCGTAGAAAAATCATCTAAAATAGTACATTTCGATGCAAGTGCAAACAATTTTTTTTTCATCGAGGGTGTAAGTTGGAGCCCGAGTGAAACGAGGGCGACAGCAATCACCCGAGTTAAAAAGAAGTTTTTACACGTGTAAAAACAACCTTTTTTCATAACAAGTGCCTTAAAAAGAGAAATTTACGCACGCGAAGCCTGCGCAAAGTTTATTTTTCCGCACTAGTTAGGAAAAGACAATTTCGGACAGCACATCAACTAG
>JALPQI010004471.1:0-64580 GCA_025490895.1 Thaumatotibia leucotreta
TAGATTTAAAAACGACCCCTGGACCTTAGTATTGTACTATGCCCGCTGGAAAAATTCTCTCTAAACAAGATACAGCCATCAGTTTTGAAAAAAATTGTAAAAAATACTCGTTTGGCAAGCAATTTGTCAACGTAGCATGCGTTTGATTGTTTTTTTCACCATAGGTAACTTAAACGCTGAAGTATACCAAGAAGAGTATTTAAAAAAAAAGACTGCTGCCTCTCATTAAAAAGCATAGGATGCCTACTTTGTTTTGGCCTGATTTGGAGTCATGCTATTACTCGAAAGCCACCCTCTAATGGTATAAAACCAACAATAGTTGAAAAAGACATGAATCCCCAAACTGCCCTGAAGTACCCCCAATCGAAAGGTACTTGGCTTTTATGAAGCGGCAGCTTCAAAAAATGTCAAAGTTGCAACATCAGACGACGATTAAAAAAAAAGTGGGACAGGGTGTCAGGAAATATAGCAAATGTTGTCGTCCAAAAACGATTGAAGAACATCCAGAAGAAAGTAAGATTGCAGGCTAAATAGGGGTCCTATGGCAGTGTCTTTAGAACATAGTTCTAGAAAAAGTGTTATATTTGAATTTATTTTTTGTTTTATTTCAAAATATTACTTAATATTAAAGTTGTGTCACTTTTATCTTGTCTACTTATAATTCGATACGGTCCTTAGGTTTTAGAAAGAAAAAATATGCTTTTTTTGCTGGTCTTTTTTACACAATTTTTTTACGTCTTTCTTCTCTCTATTTAGCGCCCTCTATAGCAAATTCAACGCAACGGAGAGTTGTCGAGTTTGCGGACGATTGTGGTAGACACACGTCTTTGAGTGGCTTAAGGTTGTAGTACCTTCGAAACACTACGTACAGATGTCGCTAGTGATTAGCTTCACAATACCATTGACTAAATTCACTGTGATCGACGGAAGGTAGTCTGGTGTAATTGGAAGCACGTTGGACCGGCAATCCAGAGGAAGCTGGTTCGAATCCCGTGACAACCAGAGTCTTTCGCAGTTGATTTTTTCTATGGTAAGCACATCTGTTACGACATTGTGGGATTCTCTCTATTTTACTTACGTATTTTCAATTTTCTTTTTATTATGTGCAATGCAACTATAACATGCACCAGCAAAAAACGAAAAAAAAGTAAACAATACCTCCTAAAAATATGCATTATTTCATAATAACGCACTTTCAGAACACAATCTTGATCGTATCACCAATTTAAAACCTTAAACCTTGAGTTCACATACATGACATGTTTAATTCAAATTATTTATATTTCTTAGTATTAGTTAACGTAAAAATAAATCGTTGGGGTAAACGAGTTCTTGAGTGGAGACCGCGTCTCGGCAAGCGTAGTGTAGGACGCCCTCATGCAAGGTGGAGCGACGATTTACGCAGGATGGCTGGCAGGAGCTGGATGCGAGCAGCCGAAGATCGAGAACGGTGGCGTGAAATTGGGGAGGCCTTTGTCCAGCAGTGGACTGCGATAGGCTGATGATGATGAAAATAAATCTACTAACGGGTATGTGTCAAAGACGACAAATGCTATTGAACATCAGCCATACGTTGTTTACTTTTTTTTTTTTTTGGCGCACGGAATAGAGGAAATCGTACATACAATCGTTTTTGTTGTTATGAAATATGTTGATTTGTGTTTTTTAAACTAGTTAGGTACACTACTCAATATTTTGGAATAAGTATTTATATTTATCTGCGCGGAACCCTAAATTGATACGAAACGAGACTAACTTAACAATGGCCTCTTAAATTAAGAAAGACGATACAAATATTTGTACACTGTTTTCATAAGAATCACGATTGTTATAACAATTTTTACCACTCTTAGGAATGAGATTTGTCGTAATCGATTAATTTCTACCAAGTAAACGAAACACTCTGTTTGTTGGAGTAAAAATGCTCTTGCTGTTGGTTCTATGTATGTTTGTGTAAAATGGTTTTTCGTACTTTATGCATTAAATCGATTAAAAATAATAAGCGAAGACAAAGTTAAATATACCGACGTGTGCATAATGCAAGATATATGAAATAAATAAATAAATAATAAAATAAACTATACACAACCCCATTACTATAAGGCCTTGTATAAAAAGTGTCACGAAAATGGTGACAAGTGATAATAAAACATGAATATATTAATGATTTTAAACAACTTTTAGTATGTGACCAAGTATGAAATCTAAAAAAAAATTGCAGTTCAAATAGAAATGTTCATGAAAATGTTGTCCAAAATGTATGGGAGCGTCGATTTTTTTCTTGAGATTTTATATTTTGTCCCATATTAAAAGTTGTTGAAAATAATTATTAAATTCATGTTTTATTACACATATCACCTTTTTCGTAACACCTGTACATATTGTTTTAGCTTCGCACCATTTATATCTTTATAAATCTTTCACACATAAGTGACTCCTATTTCAACAAGAAAATTACAAATTTCCACTCTTATCCTGGTACTAATTAATCAATAGCCCGAGCTAAAGTATCGCTAGACGAAGTACATTTTAGGGATAAAACAAAACACCAAAAACATTAATCAAGCACTAGGGAATCTTTTAATTAATCCTCATTAAAAGAAATAAGGTAAAGTGGGGTAAAATGAAACAGTTTCTTAATGGAGTAATACAAAAAGCTACCTGTATACGCTGTGCCAGAAGGACCACTTTTTGTCTTACCCCATTAAAAAAAATTTTTCATCTTATCCCACCTTACTTTACGTACAAATTTCTAAATTTACTCACCCTTATCGTGGTACCAATAAGTCCAATTTATCATCCTTATTGTCCTAATTTCATGTCTTAACTTTTATTTAATTTAATTTGACTTACTTAATTATTTTAACTATGATATAAGACCAAATAGAAAAACATGGTATCCTCATGTACCTATTCAATTATAATTAACTGTACACACTCTGGTTGCAAAAAAACATATATTATGACTACCAATACCGTAATCTGAGATGTCGCTAGAGGAAGTAGATTTAGAGAGAAAAGAAAACACCAAAAACATTCATCAACTATATTGCTTCACTGACTAATAAGTAATAACTACTGATATGGCACTCGGAAGTTTCAGTTAGAAGTAGCGGCGGGTCTGAGGCGGGGTGTAGCGGGGGGCGGAGTAGGCGCGGGCGGCGGCGACGCCAGAGTTGCTCTCGTGGTAACTTCCTGTAATGGGAATCATCAATTAAAGACCAGTGTCACGGAAGACAAAGTTCTGACACTATTTAAGCCCAACGGTTAACATATACACCATAGTAGGCTTATGATGGTGCTGCATCTAATCGTCTGCCGTTGCCATCACGTTCTAACAAGTATGCACGTGCGAAAGGGATGGGAAGCACGATAAATGGATAAAACCATGATAAAATGGGACCATCACATGCCACCTGGATGCCGAGCGTCAAGCGGCGCTACGGAAAGAATGATCAGTGACAATAGTCGACCTTTACGATACCCGCGGAAGAGTGGGGGTGAGGACAAAAGTATTCATGCTGCCGTCACTACACGGCAACACTTGCGGGAAGAGTTGGGGATCTGTCGCCTTACACTGTGCTAAAATCGAAGGTCTTTAAAAAATCATGTACCGTCATCAAAAATTCCATTAGCTTCATCCCTGGCATTCTCAGCGAGCGCCCTGGCGATAGCCTCCGGTACTGGTGGAGGGGTCGGCAGATGAGCACCCTGCGCCTGGAAGCCATTGGCATCAGCCGTGTACCGGACCTGGTAGACCTGGCCATCGTCTCCGGTGTAGGAGTAGCTGCCTTGAGCTTGGATGCCGTTGGCTTCTTGGCCGGATTCTTCGGCTTGGATACCTGGGAATTAGATGGTCAGATTACTATACGCTAAACAGAGGAGTTGGGAGAGCCTATGTTCAGCAGTTGAATTCCACGAAACGAAAACGGATAAGAAGTTCATTTGTTACAAGATTGGATACGTCTATTTAGGTGCATTTAGACCAAATGACCTCATTCTATCCTCCACTTTATGAAATTCGTTCGTTACACAAAACGTGATTCTTCGAAATTTGTTGATTTCGTAGAGTGGGGGATAGAATGAGGGAATGCTCGTTTGGTCTAAATGCACCTTTATAAATACTATGTATATACAGAGTGTACGTGAGTATACCGACAGACTAGAAAGGTGTTATTCGTGACCACATTTTGAAGCCATAATGTCATATGAACTTTTCTGGATTCGGCTTGGTTTAAGAGAGAATGGCATGTTTTTCAGAAAACAAATTTCATCAAAACTGCAAAATGCCTGCGCGATTAAAATTCTTACACTAATAGTTTTCATCTCGACATATTTACTGACTAAAATTAAAGAAAATGAGAAAAAAGTTTCAGAAATATATTCAACTAAAAAAAGAATTAAAAACCTTGAAAAAAAAATCGTTTCCCTACAATTTATTACTGGTCATGTAGAAAAAAGTATTAAAAAAAATTTTCGTTCGGTAATGAAGTGTTACATTTTTTTTACTTCTCTTGTCATCAAAAATGCATTATAACTAACGTGAAACTCAAACATATTTAAATATTTATCAAACGGGTTACTCACGTAATTTAAATTGATACTCGTAATTGGTCGACATGTTGAGCAATTATCGGCTTAAATTACGTGAGTAACCCGTTTGATAAATATTTAAAAATGCATTGGTAAACTCTGTTGGTATACTCACGAACACCATGTATATCTATGCAACTCTATAGTCTAGACAGATACAATTAAAAGAATGGGGCCACACGACAAATATGTTCATCTGTTCACGAGGATGATTTGTATGACATCCACGTATGAATCTAGTCCTGCCTTGGGCACATTTTATAGACGGACCATTAAAATAATTGATTGCTTGTTAACCGATTATTGTAATTAGTTTGTTGGAATCGATTAAAGTGAGTTATTACTTGACAATTTATTATTAATATCCAATGGATTTTATTTATTCTTCTGTATGGAGAAGAGCATATTATTAAAATTCAACGTCCAATGTATTTACCATAATATATGCGTATATTCAATACAGGCAAAAGTTCTAACTGCTCTTGCTATAGCGTTAAATGTGTGTGTTTTAGGTACCGTTTTCCTATTCAACCACTGAGGGTCGATAGCAAAATGTACGAGTACATAATTAAAGGACCCTAATGAAGACAAAATTTTACTACATAATGTTTGTGTTACGAAGTTTAATTTTGTGTAACAATAACTATGGCACAGAAAAAGGGGAAAAATTCAAATATCCTATGAGCGATCAAGAATACGAACTTATATGTTTTGCCCCCTTTTTCTCCTGCTGAACATTGTATGACTAACATTCGTAACAAAATTGACGCGATCGCGATTTTTGTTCATGTATTTTTAGGGTTCCGTAGCCGAAATGGCAAAAACGGAACCCTTATAGATTCGTCATGTCCGTCTGTCCGTCTGTCCGTCTGTCACAGCCGATTTACTCGGAAACTAAAAATGCTACAGTAACGAAATTTGGTAAGGATATGTGTTGTATAAACCGCTACAGGAGTATGATACTAAATTGTTAAAAAAACTATTGGGGTGGGGGCCCTCCATACATGTAACTGAGGGATAGAAACATTTTTTTAGTTGTATATAAGCGTGTGGGGTATTAATAGAAAGATCTTTGAAAATGATATGAAGGTTTATAAATCTCATTTTTATTTAAGCAAATCCTTTTCGAGATATCAGCTCTCAAAGTCTGAAAAATATGTCCCCCCCCTCTATTTTTTAAACTACTCAATATAAAATTCTAAAAAAAAACGTATGTTATGCACATTAATAAACTCTATCAACGATTTTTGGTTTCATTAAATTATATCCTATAGTTTTTGAGGTACGTTGATTTAACTGTATTTTTTAAATAATAAATTGATAATGGTACGGAACCCTTCACGCGCGAGTCCGACTCGCACTTAGCCGGTTTTTTTTTTTTAATCCATCCGTATTTGTGATTTAAGTTTCTTAGCTATTTTGTTACAATTTTTGATAGGATTATCAAAATCGATACTTTCAAAAGTCCGTAATGTACTGAATCAGATGAATGTAAATCATCATCATCATCATCAGCCTATGGTAGTCCACTGCTGGACGTAGGCCTCTCCTATTTACTATGCGTATAGACGCATTAGGAGGTAAATACCCATAATCGCCACGCTGGGCAAGCGGATTGGCGATCGCAGTAATGTGTCCACTATGATGACGCTGCTGCCCATCATCAATCTTTTATCAAATAATAGTCAGTGACACTTCAATCCCTTAGTCGACTCTTACGACACCCACAGGAGGAGTTGGGGTGGTGACAAAATGTATTCTTACTGCCGTCACCACACGGCATAAATGTAAATAAACAATCAATAATAGAATGATGTATTATTTAAAAAAATTCAAAAATATTGTACATATTTAAGGGCTTCATGAAGACAAAATTACGATCGCTTGAGGTTAGTCATACAAACTCCATACAGGGTGAAACGTGAGTCGTGAACAGTAACACGTTTTTCTATAATTCTATAAACAACTAACAATTGAATGCCCCACAAGTTACTTAAAAATAGTCATGTTTTTTTGTATTTTTCTTGGACCTTCAAATTTTTAAGGTCTTTTTCTGAAATGATAACGGCTATTTAATAGTAGATTGTTCAACGAGGGACTAAAACAGGCCATTATGACACGAGATATTTATCCACCCGAGCGTAGCGAGGGTGGATGTAGTTCGAGTGTCATTATGGCTGTTTAGTTCCGAATTAAACACTCTACTTTTCACTTAGAATGCGAGGAAAAAAGCTACGTTCTACATAATCTCGGTATTAATTAACAGAAAGAACAAATAAGAAACAAAAAAAATATATGTTCTGCGATGTCAAAACTTCCGATTTCTTCGGAACATGGCCACTTTACTATAAATTCGCAAACTTTTTCAAGTTATAGGTATGGTTTAGTTGGAGTATGGTTTTAAGCTTCTTAGATTTTTCATCAAAATATGTCAGAAATACGCCTTCCATAAATGATGTTGGTACCTACCTAATTTGCTTTCCAGTTTTTCCAATCCATAAAAGTTTGATACGCTTTTGAATATATTACACTAGATTTCGGCGGCAAAAGATTTTGCACCACCTCTTTTGCATTCTTCTTCATTCTGGAGTAAGGCGTTAATACTTCTTCATCGCATGACGTGACATCGTAAATTATATAACTACGATTTGAACAATATTACTTATGGACAAAAACACAAAAAATAAGCAATCAAATTCGTTCCGCGTTTAAGTTTTTATCTGTATTCCTTTTTCGAAATATGACGCTTTAAATACTTGCATATTTAGCCAACGAATTGGAGCTAACTACATAACTATTTTGAAGCTAATTGGTTATTAAAAAATAAGTAATAAATTGGATTCAATCTTAATCATATATTAAACAAGTATTAAATATACATGTATATCAAGAAAATAAATCGATTCTCCTTAATATTTTTTCACGATTGACATTTTGAGGTTATTTTCAATGTCAATAACCGTTCGTTCAAAAATCATAAACACTAGAAATGGCTGTTTAGGGGTTTCCAAAGTCAATTAAAAAAAAGTTTAGAGGTTGTATCCACGGCATGCACAAAAATGGTCCATACACAAGCACTGAAAATGGCGACTATCCTTTATTCTTGAACACCGTGAGTGTGGCTGTTTACGGATTTCCAACGTCAATTAAAAAAATTTTACTTTAGTCCCTAGAGATTAATAAAGAGTTTTAGTCCCGATATGCAGGGACTAAAATAACATTTTAAGAGCATGAGAAGTGAAAAACATTAAATGACAAGATTGCCTTTATTAATTACTTCAATTTGAAGAGGTAATTTAAATTATTCCATTAATTTGTCTTAAATATCCTTTTGGATATCATAAAGCCATTTTTTGGCTTAAACGCATAAAAATAAATAAATGACTTGTCAATTTTTAAGTTACTTGTGGGGCATTTAATTGTTAGTTGTTTATAGTATTAGAAAATGTATTACTGTTCACGACTCATGTTTCACTATGTAAGTTCGCAACACAAAAATGTGATTACCTATTAAGTTTTGTTTTCATTGAACATATAACTTTGTTTTTTTTTTGCTATCGATCTAATTTACCCAGCGCCTAATTTACCGTTACGCCTATTTTACCGCCTGGGACATGTCATTATGAGCATAATACACTAAACAAACACCTACACAATATGCGCAAAAAGGCTATCTAGCCCTATGTGCAGGGCTTGCGTGGAAGAGGAGGAATCAACAAAACATATTCTTCTAGAATGTAAACAGGTAGGGGTATACAGGAGTAGCCACTTAGGGACTCCAAACACACTAAATTTAAGGAGGCATTTAACAACCTGAAACACACGCTGAGTTTCGTGGAGGAGCTTGGATGGTTAGAATAGGGCTACCTCGCTATCACGCAAAAAAGGCACAATGGTTGTCGAGTTGCGGAAAAAGCCCAGTTTAACTAACTTGCTATGGGTATGTTTGTGTATTTATTGTAATGCGAAAGTTATGACAAAGGGTCAGCATTATTAATTTTATGATTCACTGACAGTAGAAAGTGTACTTACTTGTTAAGGTTTTATAAGGTTTGCATGATACAAACATAAACAGTAAAAGTTTGTAATAGATCTAAACAATTTACCTAAATTTAAATTATGAATAGGTAATACAAAATGTTAGAAAAATTTAATCTTAGTACACAATCTATAAATTTGTAGATTAGACTAAGTGTCTGTACAACATGATGATTTTTTATGAAATAAACAGTAAAATTTTTTTTTATACAGATTTTTTTTTAGGTTTTGTTATTTATACTGTAAAGTTATTGTTAAGTTTTCTATGGTAGCATGTAACGTAATATTGTAATTCCCATGATTATCAAATTGACATGTCTTTAATCTTATCTTATCAATATCATACCGACATATTATTACGGAGAAGGATGTTTATCATAAATCAAGGTTCACAATTATAAGCAACTTTCATCTAAACATTCGCCATAATATCACAGAACACTCACCGTTCTCCGTCTCAAAAGCGTAATGGAATCCTCTATCGTTGACCTCAGCATCAGACCTCAGGATGCCCGCGTTGCCCTCGTAAGACCTGGGCCTTGCTTGGTAGGCCTGGTGATTCTGAGCCTGGTAATTCTGGGCCTGGTAATTCTGGGCCTGGTAGTTGGGTTGGTAGCGGTAGGGTCCTTGCGCCACCGCTACTGAGAGAACTGCGGCTAGGATTATCTGAAAAACGTGGTTATTTTAGAATTGGGTTTTTATCAACGTGACTGAAATTCGTAGGCAGTCTTAGCAATTGCCCTAGTGTAAAAAGGTATACCTTTTCATATAGCTCGCCAGCCATTTTGAAAAACGGTGTAGGTACCTATATACCTGAACTTGTATGAAAATTACACCCTTTTTCACGAGCTTCAGAGAGTTGTATCATTTTTCACTAGGGCCACAGTATTATGTTTGAGATGGGAAGTGGTTTTCTAACCATCTCTTTATGATTTTACTGATTAAAGAAAAAGCTAGCCGTGAAAGGCCGCCATTTGTAAAATACAAAATATGACGTTGATTTCTAATATTTTTGAGAGTAACTTTCAGGATCAGAAATTAAACGTGAATTCATGATAATACGTTATCATAAATTGATGGAAACGTGTATGTAGGACGTTATTTAACAAGTAAAGTTAGTAATTTAAAAGCTGACTAAAAGCGCCAAGACTATTTTGGGGTAGATAAATATGCGTAAGAGTATGTAATAATAGATCTCCTGTATTCAGCTTAACTATTTATCCAAAAAAAGTAACTCATTTTGCGTAGTTTATTCAAATGTGAATATAAAATTTCAAGTCAGTCGTTAGATGATTTATTTTTAGTGCTCATCTTAATTGTAGATAATTACATGCATAAAACTTGCGATATTTAATAATAATGGTTATTACTTATTGGGTACCCATCCTTTGTTTATTTCTTATTTTTAAATATCTTGTTAAAGATATATTTAATCAAGTTATTTTATTGTTTTAGTTTTAATTTGATAGGATATAATACTCTAGAGTAAGTTATTTCAATTTTAATGATTCATGTACCTGTAATTATTACCTTTTAATTGTATACTTTGTACCGTTTAATAACCACATGTTTAAAATTAAGTTTTTTTTTCTAAAAAGTTACATTATTGAACTATAATCTTTATAGTTATCGGTGCATTATTATCGCAATTAAAAATAATGAAATAAATCAGTGAAATAATTAAATACATACCTATCCATATTTAATTTACAAAAAATGTAATCAATAAATATTTTTTAGGATTTTAATATTGAATATTAATTTGGCTTAGTTTTTTATTTTAGATAAGATTTATTTATTTGTGTGTTTCTATTATAATTTAGATTAGTCTATACAATAAAGGCAATTACGTCATAAAAAAAAAGATAAGATAAGATTACCGATTTCATGGTGTTATCGGGTTGGGTGTCGGATTGGGATTGCGCCTGAGTCGGCGGGCGGGGCTTTTATACGCGCGATGCGCAGGCGCAATGCCAAGGTCAACGTAGGAGCCGGAAGACTGGGCGTACATGGGGTTTGTGGGAAACTGTGGGATTGTTCGAACGATTGATTGTGACTTTTTGTGTTTTCAGTTTTTTTTGCTGTTTTTGATATTTTAGCTCTAGATTGAGGATCTTTTATTGAATGCATTATATCGGCTTTAAACTGTCGTGAGATATACCTGTAAATATTATTAACATGTTGCGTGTAGTGACTAAACTTAATAATATATGTAAATATTGTATTAAAAATATTTATTGACTTAAGAATTAAAATGGTTACTTTAGAATGACTAAATAATATTTACAGAATGCATTTTACTTTTATGTTTTATGTGTAAATTGAGATCCTATTATGAAATAAATAAATTATTTAATTTTACTTTCAACATAATTTAACATATTGTTCCATTTTTTATTCCCTATTTGGTAGCTGGGGAATTTCATTTTTTGGGTCCCAAAATTAGAGAGATTTCGACACTGGAAATTTCAAATGTCGTAAGGGACAAAGGTCCACTTATCAGGAGAGCCAAAAAACAAAAACCAAAATTTAAAAAAATCATAACTTGTTAAATATTCATCCGAATTAGATGGTTCTTATATACATAACTACGAAAAAGCTTTATCTTCATTAGACAATTAGGTATATACTTGTAAACTCAATAGTTTCGGAGATAGTGTCCCTTACGACAGAAATTTACTAGACAGATGTCTCTTACGCCCCCAAAAATTTCTAGTTTTTTTATGGAAATCTGTTACAACAAAAACGAAAACACTACCTCTTTGTCGTAACTGTCAAATAACATGCTATATTACAACTATTTTCTGTTGTAAAGTCATTCTAGTTTCCAGATTAATTGAAGTAAGTAGCGTAAAAATGCAAGAAAATATAAAGTTGTGTACCTACAATTGTATTATTTTCATAGACGGAGATCAATTTCACGTGTAATTTATTATATTTTAGATATCCCGTTACAATTTATAGGAAATAAAACCAAACATGTTAGGTATGTATATATTTTAGTCAGCTTAGTGTTGTGAAAAGAAGAAAACATATATCTAAAAATTGCTTTGAGAGCAACCTGAGCCCGAAACAAAAACATATTATTAAGAAAGAAATTCTGGATAAGTAATCTAACTGCTTCCGCAAAGATCTATGACCCTTTTTGATGATACTCGTGCTATTAAGGCGTGCGGTCAAAGGAACTATCGAATCCTTAGGGAACGAACCACTGACTGAAAACCTACATTTGTAGCCCAAAAAATGGTTAAAGAGCGCTGAGTTAGTGCAAGCCATTCAAATCGACTGAAAATTATGAAGTGTTTCCTACATTATCAAAACGAAATCAAGGCGTCCTCCTTCCGCGCCTGGCAAAATATTTCGAGCAAGCATTGCATTGGGGTTTATACTGAGAAAATGGACTAGTGTCAAGGTACGCTTTATACCAAAAAGCAGGAAAAACGAGTATAGATAATACTCGTTCTAAGTCCTTCAAAACTATTAGTCTAACATCTCTATTTCTTTCACTACTTGGTGGCAAGATCTCTAAGTATAAATCAACTTGTTTACCAAAAACTACCCCAATTGACCTGGTCACAAGGTCCATAAAAGTAAGTAAGTTAGTAAGTAATTCTTTACTGCACCAGTAAGAAAATAACAGAAAGAAACAAAATAAAAATAAGCTAAGCACACGATACAGGTTACCAAAGCGGCGGTAAAGTCTAGAGAATAAGCAATCAGGTCGGTGTGTATTCCTTGATGTCGAAGGTGCTTTCGATAATAAACTCACAGAAACCATCCTTAATTAAATTAAATCAAAGTGATGAAACCACGACTATATGGGTCCGAAGAGTGCTCCTTAACAGAATAGCTACTCCAACTCTCAATATAACTGAGTATGAATTTCACACAACGACAGGGTGTTTGAGCAGCCTGCAAAAACCAACTTGAAAGCCTGGGCTTTTGGAAATAAAACAAGCACATCGAATGTGGCTTCACCAGACAGTCGAAGTACCCTCAAGATACAAATGGACCAACGACCAGAATGATTGTCGAAAATGGCACCACAGGTACAAGTAGGTGAGAGGCCTAAGGTCAGAGTTTGCGTCAGCATCAGCAAAATGGCCTTCATTTTCTAGACAGAAGTCAATATCATGATAATTTCCGCGCATAAATATTACATTATGTGTGGCAATCAATTTGGCCAGAAACCTAAAAACCAATATTATCTATTATCTACATCAACTCAAACAGTCAAGCTGCGATGCTCTCACTAGTCCAGTGCTGCAAGAATAAATTAAACGCCCTTGACTTTAATGAAGTTACACTTAGATGGGTATTACGATATTCCAATATTGTTGGAAACGAAACAGCAGATGAGTTTACCGGAAAGAACGGCAACACACGCAAAGTCAGCCCAGAGCCTTTCTATGGAATCACCAAACCGGAGCCATATTCTGTGCTGAACAAACTAGATATGATAAGATAAGAGCAATCGCACAGTTGAAGTCCATCAAAGTAACTCTCACTCGTAAGCTCTTATCCAAGGGTTCAATAACAGAAAACAATAAAGAGCTCCTTGAGCTCAAAAGTAACAAAGCCTGTGAAGAATCGAGAATCCTAACTATTCACATATGTATAACAATCATGGGTAAGAAACAAGATGCAATATGTAGCTTAAAAATCAGAGCAAACTACTTTGCAACGTTGCAACATATTGATTTAAACTATCAATTAATCTACTATGGACCTCATTCTCCTCTGTTTCTGCAGACCACAAATGCATAAAATAAGTATTTACCTAGGCAGACCTTATGATGTACACAAAATTGCAGCCGTCAGAATTTGGAATGTTCTGGCCTCGACAAGAATCAAATGAGTTATAAAAAGGGCTGCGACAAAATATCATTACTGCTCGGCGCGGCGGATATTAGACCAAAACAACAATAATAAAGATGATAATATGGCAGATGTCCGGACCTTATTACTATAGACACACTTACACTTACACTACACTTTTCAATAGCCTGCTGAGACTGGTTCACGGTTCACGTGTACTACAGAGTAAATTTCTCGAATTGGCAAAAGACAGCTAATTATAAATAAGCCCATGATTCCCAGGGAGTTAATAATAAGATTGGGGCAGCTTGTGGCGAGCTGTTCGGCAATAGCGACATCGTCTCTGGCATGTTTTCGTCGGTCGGAGTAGAATCCAAGATGAACTGTAGGACTCGGCTTGCCTTGATTGGCCGTTGGCCGTCCAGAGAGGAATCGTTAGAGCGATGTATAATTATGCTCCAGGGGTGGAAGTGGAAATGTGCGTGAGTTGCTGGTCGATGCAGTATCTATGTGTTAGTAAAAATACTGCTCTGCCCTCACCCCTCTTCCTGAGACGCCCTGGGTCAAGTCGCGCCGGCACTGTTGCAAGTGCTATAAGAAACTAAACAAAATGTTATAACGTACATAAAAAATCTTTCAAGATTTTTAATATCATCTTTTTTGAGGCGTAACTCTCATTCATGTACCGTATTTAATGTAGTAACGTATACTTTATAAAATTAAAAGGTGAGTTACGACATCAAACTTTAAAATTATTTTGATTTATATGTACATACGACACAGTTTATTAAGAGAATGGAACCATACTATCTCCGAAATTGTGTTGTAACGCACAAAAGCCTAAAACATTTGTCCCTTACGCCATTGTGAATTCACAGTTTCGTATTTATTTCATCAGATAGAATGTCGTAAAGGCACCTTCTTTTGCTGTAGTAACTAACCACATAGGGATTTATGAATAAGAAGGATATACTACGTTGAAAATGGACACGTTATCCCTTCAAATTAAAAATTTGACCCATTCAACATTTTTTTTAAAGCAATATGAAGTTACGACAAAATAAATTCACTTCATAACTTCTTTATTTGAAGCGATATCCAAAAGTTAATTATACAGATCGATAGAGAATTTTTTTCTGAGTTCTATGCAATTCAAAGTGTACTTACGACAAAATGTCCCTTACGACATTTGAAATTTCCAGTGTCGATTTGTTAAGAAAGAAATAATAAGTCACTATCAGTTTTTTTATACTAAAAAACTTAGTACATTCATGAAACACGTTTGCAGATATATTTGTACGTTAATAGATACTAATAAATATCAATCATTTTTATGTAAAAATGTATGTGAACTCAATACTTAAGGTTTGAGATACTAAGCTCGTAAAATATACAAAATCCTGTTCTAAAAGTGCATTTTGGAATATTGTATGGTTTAGGTTTGTTTACTTTTTTGTTTTTTACTGTCGAATGGTATACGAATGTATCCAGTATTTCAATAAGATTGCAATGTCGATATCGATGTAGTACATTTTAGCAAAGCTTCATAAACATTTGTTTAGATACACTCGATTCGTGAATATTGTTTGATTACCCAGCTATTTATAACCGAATAGATATATTATAAAACTTAATAGATTTCTTCAACTTCAACCGATTTCTTCGGACCGCGACTTCATGCCAACGGGACCACCTGTGAGCTATACCCGTTTGATAAAAAAATTGGAAATATGTCCACGATTCTCGGAGATACGAGTAACATTTATAGACAAAAAAAAACAGTCGGATTGAGAACCTTCCTTTTTGAAATTGGTTAAAAACAAGGACAAGTGAATCTGCATAAAAGCATGAATCGTCATAATCACGAATTGATTATAGCGTCATCTATAGCTTCTTTCTTTCTTTCTTTCTTTCTATAGCAAATTCAACGCAACGGAGAGTTGCCGAGATTGCGGACGATTGTGGTAGACACACGTCTTTGAGTGGCTTAAGGTTGTAGTATCTTCGAAACATTAAGTACAGATGTAGCTAGTGATTAGCTTCACAATACCATTGACTAAATTCGCTATGATTGACGGAAGGTCTGGTGTAATTGGAAGCACGTTGGACCGGCAATCCAGAGGAAGCGTGTTCGAATCCCGTGACAACCAGAATTTTTCGCAGTTGATTTCTTCTATGGTAAGCACATCTGTTACGACATTGTGGGATTATCTGCATAAAAGGGAGGCGCAAGTAGACGGGTTCGATGCAATCATGAGAAAGCGATGTGCCTCCTTATTAAACCGTTGGCGGGCAGTTCCAACAGCATCCTGAAGGCGTTAGTAGATAGGTGGGACTCTCCTCTACTGCAGAGATGGACTAAGCTCCACACTTCTTAGATATAGTATTATTTTATTAATTAGTATTATTTATTTTTAAACATGTAGTAGTTAGTTATATGGACTACATCCGAAATAAAAGTTATTATTATTATAAAAGCTTCTAAAAGGATTCGTCAGTATCTTGCAGGAGCACGTAGGCAGATTTTTAACGGTCTAATTTTTCTATTAAGTCTGAACAGTAGTTTAGACAGTGGCATTGACATCAAACGCTCCTTATATGTATCAGTAACAATACCATCTTTATATTCTTTATACCTGACCTTTGAAATGATACACCGGATTCGAATAATATCTGACAGCTCCATGGACGAAAGAATTTTAATGGATAATGACTTCCATTTTAAAGTCAAAGCTATAAATAGATTTTTGTTAGATGCTAGCTGATATAAATTGGTAGCTTAGCTGTGTTGGTTGTTACTCTGGCCTGAGTGCGTCGTAGCCAAGACGGCAATCGCTATACCCTGTTTGATTAGGTATTTAAAAAAAGGTAAACAATCTTGCAGTATCTTTTTATTGAAAAATGCATATAAAAATCCAAACTAGGTACTTAATGAATCAAAACAATGTAAATTACTGTATTTCCTTGTTATGTATATTTGCTAAAACTTATTTTCTACTCGTATTTTTCAATAAAAAGATACTGCAAGATTATTTACCTTTTTTTAAACACCAAACCAAACAGAGTATAATGCTTAGCAGCGTATCGAAGTGACACTTCAATCCTGCGACCATAATTATATTATATAACATGGACGTCTAACGCCAGCTCAAAAACGACCCCAATAATAATTGTTCAATTGTACCAACATGGGCAGGACGTAGCGCTTTTTTTAACACCGCGCATATATTTCGGCGCAACGTCTTTGACAAATGTTTATAGAATAAACCAATCAAAACTTTGATGGATCAATCACAACTATTTTTAAATGGCTGTTTAAGTGTTTATAGGTTGATTTTGAAATTCATTTCCGTGATGCATCGAGGGGGTGACACTTGTCAACTAAGACTCAGAACCTTTTTTGAAAGGCAATTTAGTATGGCGTGCGGCTTCCATGTTTTATTTGTTCGTAGCTTCAATCCCTTAGTCGACTCTTACGACACCCGCGGGAAGAATTGGGGTGGTGATAAATGTATTCGTACTGCCGTCACCACACGGCCAGTTAATATCTTAATAACATTATCAAAAAAATGGAGCAAAAATATAGTGATTATTAAATTAAATATCTTAGGACATCTTACACAAATCGACCTAGTCCCACGGCTAATACTTATTCTGTGCCCACGGTAAGCTCAATTAAGGTTTGCGATGTGGTTGCCAATAGAAAATATATTTAATATACATATAATAGATAAATATAATATACATATACCTACAGCTACGGTCCAAGGATCAAATATTTGCGACTAATAAATACACAAATAATATCCTCGCCGGGATTCGAACCAGGAACCTCCGGCTTCGTAAGCAGAGTCACTACCAACTAGGCTACGGAGGCTGATTATAAATAGGTAAAAAGTTGTAAGTGATACTACCGCACGCACTAAGTACCTACCTTTAACAAATAATGAAAAAGAATTACAAAATTACCGTAATATGCGATTAGCATTCGTAATTCGTAATAATTGCGAGACATAGGCTGTTGACCGAGATCTAGTAATCTAGTTAATACATTAGCTCGAAATTTCTCAGGGAAATGTAATCTCTCGTTATTGTTATCACAAATAGCTAAGAATTGTATAAGACAGTTGTCTTAAGCGGGGAAGCTCACGATAATGTTAGCGCTTTTTGTATGCTATCTAATTCACTAAAACCTTAATTGCTTGTAAGCAACAAGACCGCCTGTTGATGCATATCGATATACAGGTTGAAATCAAATTGGTAATACGAAATAATATTTTTTGGATCTATTCGTGATTACGATCAACTTTTACTATGGGACTTATATCGAATTTGGCAGAAAAAAAATGTAAATTCTGATATTGAGTTCATTAATATGTATACAAAGTAAGGAACCAGTATGGAGAAATGGATACATATTAATGAATTACAGCAAAAGTTGGTTTCATAATTTGTATGAGTAGATTCAGAAAATATTATTTTGTATCACCAATTTGATTTTACCCAGTATCGAGTATCGGTTTGCCTGGTGAAACCCTATAAGTCGTAAACCGGTTTTTTAAATACGAGCTGTATAACATTTACGTGAACAATAAATTTCAGTTATTTCGACTTATAGGACAACCTTCGATATATTTTTATTCCCTGTAGGTATGGTTCATAGTGTAGAATATTTACTTACTTAAACCCGTATTTTTACAAGCTTTTATTTAATATTTAAACTGTCCATATTTTTTACTTACTTTTCTCTTAAACCCATTCATTGCCGACGCCTCATATTTTTAATCATCACGCAGTGCCGTCGCCTTCTACGCGACGACGCGAATTCGCGTCCACGGCATCACGTTAACATTTCAACGGACGCGAATTCGCGTCCGCGGCATTAGGTTATATATCAAACTTGAAGGACGCGAACTCGCGTCTGCGGCATTAGGTTATTTCACACTTGAAGGACGCTAATTCGCGTCCTCGGCATCACGTTTACGCATACACAGGACGCGAATTCGCGTCTTCGGCATCAGAGATAAGAATTATGAAAACTACAAATGCACTGAATCCAGAAACCAGCGACGGTATAATATTATCCTTCATCAATTAAATTTAATAAGTCAGTGTGGGTAAGTCCGACATACTTTATTTGTAAGGAAAGTCCGTCATATGCGTTTTCTATCGTTGAGTTAGGGGTGAAAATCATTTGGTTGGTGGACTTTCCTGATATAGACGGTCTTACCCGCATTGAACCTTAACGTTTTGGTATCAGCTTCCCATTCATTGCCGACGCCTCATATTTTTAATCATCACGCAGTGCCGCCGCCTTCTACGCGACGACGCGAATTCGCGTCCACGGCATCACGTTAACATTTCAACGGACGCGAATTCGCGTCCGCGGCATTAGGTTATATATCAAACTTGAAGGACGCGAACTCGCGTCTGCGGCATTAGGTTATTTCACACTTGAAGGACGCTAATTCGCGTCCTCGGCATCACGTTTACGCATACACAGGACGCGAATTCGCGTCTTCGGCATCAGAGATAAGAATTATGAAAACTACAAATGCACTGAATCCAGAAACCAGCGACGGTATAATATTATCCTTCATCAATTAAATTTAATAAGTCAGTGTGGGTAAGTCCGACATACTTTATTTGTAAGGAAAGTCCGTCATATGCGTTTTCTATCGTTGAGTTAGGGGTGAAAATCATTTGGTTGGTGGACTTTCCTGATATAGACGGTCTTACCCGCATTGAACCTTAACGTTTTGGTATCAGCTTCCCATTCATTGCCGACGCCTCATATTTTTAATCATCTCGCAGTGCCGCCGCCTTATACGCGACGACGCGAATTCGCGTCCACGGCATCACGTTAACGTTTCAACGGACGCGAATTCGCGTCCGTGGCATTAGGTTATTTCACACTTGAAGGACGCTAATTAGCGTCCTCAGCATCACGTTTACGCATACACAGGACGCGAATTCGCGTCTTCGGCATCCGAGATAAGAATTATGAAAATTACAAATGCACTGAATCCAGAAACCATCGAAGGTATAATATTATCCTTCATAAATAAAATAACATTTTGGTATCAGCTTTTAAATACAGTTGATTTCTAGCAAAAAAAAACAAATAACTCGAGGACGCGAATTTGCGTCCTCGGCATCACGTTTACGCATACACAGGACGCGAATTCGCGTCTTCGGCATTGAATGGGTTAAATTTCGTTACCGTATATCGTCGATCTTCTACGTCAGCCGTACTTTTGTGGCACCACTGAAATCGCAAGTGTTCATAAGATCTACTCGGCATGGTATATGTTATGTCAGGTTTTGAGGGATTTCCTAAAAGAAAACTCCAATACTTGATTTCAAACATCTTTTTTACAATCACTATCCCGGCGAGGGCATTCTTTGTGTATTTATTTATCACAAATGTTTGTTCCTTGGTCATGGCTGTCTATGTATTTAAGTATCTATATGTATCTATCTATTATATATATCGTCGCATGGTACCCACATCACAAGCCTTAATTGAACTTACCGTGGGACTAGGTCGATTTGTGTAAGATGTCCCAAGATATTTATTATTATTTATTATTATTATTTTATTACTATCAATTTCCATCTTATGCTACATTTACTTACCGTAGGTACGAGTACATATTCGTGCTTAAAAATGTCCCAAACTTTGTCTACATTTTCTACGTCACGCACACAAAAAAATGTGATTTGAACGTAATTTGGGACACTTTTTTATTACTTATATCAAAACTGCTGATGATTTTGAGTAAGAGGAACTCAAAAAGGAAAGATTTGTGACAATCAAAATTTTCCGGATACTTTTGGATAACTGTTATGTATAGCAATGTCAGTACGAGAGGCATAGAATAGTTACATTACGAGCGAAAAGGAAATTCAACACTCGTGTGTCGATTTGAAATTGAGTTTAAACTTAATTTTTTTGCGTTTGTATCGTACGACATTTCTCAGTAAAGATGTTCCTCCGAAGTATCGACCTGACAAAAAATGGCACTAGTGCGTAAAAAACACCAACTGTACTGTGCGAAATAATAAAGCTCGAACGTTCGTACGTATTTCATTTTCGCATGTGTATGGTACAGCCAAAGGCAAAATAAGGTGTACATAAAAATTTACAAAAACATATGCCTGTGCACTTTAATTCCGTGTAATAAAGACATCGTAACATATCTTTAAGAGGATTTCTTCGATACATATTTTTGCACTTGACTGTACGGGGTTTTTCGGTACAGATAGCCCTCCGGAGTTTCCACCTGACATACAAATAATTACTTCTCGAACTAGCGCTTTAAAAAGCACCATCAACTAATACGATTTACTTTAGGACCTAAACTGAATTGCGATGTGTCAGTTCAATAGAATAACTGTCAAAAATTGACAAGCAGAACCTAAACTAAATCGGATTTAAGATGTCATTGTAGCCTGTACCTACTGAAAATAAGTTACTCGTATTATATGAGTCGTATATTCTCAAAATACAAAGTTAACTAGTATCCCTGCAATTGATATGTATGAACTTGTAAAAGCTACTATACCACGCATCACAAATGAATCAGACATCCTTGCGTGGGCGCAGGTTGTTAGTAATTAACTATTGTTGCGTCTCTATACAAATGTTTTCGGCGCCGAAGGGCAAAAATTACAATATTGTGACGGTTCATATGAAGATCTTAGTCATATCTAGATTTACATACGATGAAGTGCATTTTGTGTAAGTATTACCTATGAAATTGGCGTTTTGTATGGATAATTTTGTGAAAAGTCTATTTTCCATACAATGAATTTTGAGTATATTTTTTGATGTCCAAATCAAAATAAACCAATTCTTTCCGGTAATATTAGACACTTCTAAGGCGTGCTTTGTATACCTCTATTTCAGAAAACAAGGTACTATCATACATTTATACCTATTTGAAGAGTTGAAATGAAATGAAATATATTTATTCAAATCAACATTTATAATATTACAATGCATATGGGTCCTGAGCTACGAATCCCTGTGTTACATGACCCAAAGAAGTAAAAATTTGTTTTCAAAGTTTATTTTTTAATATTATTTTAGGAAAAAAAAACAATTATTAGTGGGAAAAAACTTTTGTTACACACAGCACTGTTAAAAATAAAGAATATATATCTAAGTTTCTCTTTAGATAATAAAATTTGGGATCAACTAAAGTCTATGACCAAAATCGCCAACTTCATAGGTGACCAATGACCCAATATTTACATACTTGTACGAATAGAATTAAACCCTCCAAAAACATGCCAGATATTGAGAGGACAGTTACTTACTCCATAGGTAGTCCAAAATGCGAGATGGCCCAGCCCGGGATTAGCACGGTCTAGCGTGAGTCATGCTTCAACCGTAATATTTGCCTCGCTACTGCCAAAAGCATGACAATAATACAGATGACATTGATACACTTTTATTATAATACGCAATAAAAATTTCCTAATTCTATTTAATAAAAGATCAAGATGTCATTGTTCAGTTATTCAACGATTAACAATGATATTAAATAATCAATGCTCATAGAGGAACCAGGTCAGTCACTGTGGTTTCATTCTTTGACCTGTCATTATGTCAGTGATAGTAGTAATTTTAATAAATAGTCAGTAAACGAAAAAAACTGGCCAAGAGCAGTGTAGGGTTCCGTAGTTATTCCAAAACGGCTGGACCGATTATGTCATAGTTTTGTTTTAAAGTGGGTATTCTATAAGCCCAATTAAAAACTTATACACTCGTAGTATACAGTAGTCCTTCGGGAAAACTTCTGCAGGGAGCTCGGTCCACAGACGGACCGTATAATACTTAATAAAATCTAATCGGCGTCACCGCCTGCCTCGATAGCGAAGAGAAATCATGGTTATGGCAGACATCCGGACCTCTTTTCTATAGTTGCATCTCTTATCCATAATCCAACCTACATCACCATAACCTATTAGTCTTTTCCATATAATCTCCAGCCTTTATACGCCTGCTGGGACCGGTTCGCGGATATCTATTTTTGTGCCTATGAATGCGTTGCAGCAGGTATGAAACACACCCCCCGTGGGGTGCTCGCCTTGTCGTGGTGGAGGGGCTCAGTAACCGTGGACTGGTCACCCACGGTGAAACGAAGAGGCACCCGGGGCCGGCTAGTTTTGGGCTGCTGGCTGGCCCGAGGAGGACGCTCCATGTTGGCTCGCTTAGGACGCGTGGAGGTGGACCGCTGAGGAAGAAGAGTGTCGGTGTTGTCGTTGCCGCTCTCTCTATCCTCTGCGGCCGAGATAGGATCGAAGGGGGAGAGGCGTGATGGCATTACGGAGTGCCACTCTCCCTACCCCCTGCGACCTTGGCGGGGGTAACGGCATCGGTGGGGCTGCAGAGGAAGAGGAGTGTCGGTGTTGTCGTTGCCGCTCGCCCTATCCTCTGCAGCCGAAGTGTGGTCTATGGCATAACCACAGACCTTATATGCCGCCGGGTGCGGGGAAATATTCCAGCATCTACGGTCTCCTTATGGCGGTCTCGGGAGGGTCCGCACTCTGGAGGGACGCATGCATGATGGAGACTAAGGAGGAAGGCGCGCCCAACGATCTGGTGTGTCCAGCGTGGAGGGTCTTTGGACACCCGCGATGGAGCTGCTTGAAAGCAACTGCCGCCGACGGGGTCGCGAAAGTGTTTGAGAGCGTTCTCGTAACCCCGCCAAAAGTTGATGAGGAGGCACATGGGGGGATTTTTAGTGGGTATACCGTGGGCTACATTAGCCAAACGGGAGTCCCACATAACCGTTCGGGTCTCTTCCGCACCCGGGCGGTATGCGAAAATAATTTCTCCTTTAAACAAAAAAAAAGATGTAAAACACAGCAAATGTGTCGAGAGGGGCTCTACGTGTTGGATCTATATCCCCACGCAAGCCTACCCAAATACGGGGATTTATAGGCCCGTGATAAAAGCGAAGTACATGGTGTCCAAAAATAGTGTTCGGTATTTGTTTTAGTTCAAATTTTTTATTTTTTGGGCGGAGGGTAGTTGAATGTACATCAAAAATTCCGCCATTTTCTGGAGTTTTAGTCACAATGGAATATTACCCGGGGTCACATCGTGCTTTTTGCGTCCAAGCGTTTTACCAAAACAATAATTCAATTGTGGCTGTGCAACGCTTGTATCGTGCAGAATACCGTACACGCAACTGGCCTCCCAAAAGCCCCGACCTTAGCCCTCTGGACTATTCTGTACGTTACAAGTAAGGTACGGTACGTTAAAAGTAAGGTGTATGAGAATAATCCGACGAACCTGATGCAATTGAAACAAACATCAAGTCAGAAATCGCAGCAATATCGAGAGCAACGTGTCAGCGTGTCATCACTAATTTTCGTTCAAGATTAGAAGAGTGCCGGCAGCGTCATGGTCATCTTTTAGATAACATTATCTTTTCAAAATAATTTTCCATATTCTATTAATATAATTAAAAGCAAAATAAATGTTTGATTACTTGTAGTTTTTTTTAATTCAAATTTAAAATACCCAACACCCTTATTGGACACCTTGTACAAGCTAGTTGAACAATCTAATAATAATCCCTTCGTATAATCCTCCACGTCATACACGATCATAAATTAGCATAAACAAGAAATTACACATTATTGAATACCTAATCGCATCCATCACGTCAGTCATATCGGAACAGGTGTAATTTGTCCGTCTGAATCTCTAAGCAGATTACTATGTGTGTGGGCAGTTGGTAGCATCGCCATACAATACAAATGGCGTATGAGGCCTCATGTTGATTCATCTGTATTTAGGATCCAAAAAAGTGTAAACCAACCTAAAAACTTGCGCTATTTCATAATCACGCACTTTTAGAACATAATCTTCCACAATGTCGTAACAGCTGTGCTTACCATAGAAAAAATCAACTGCGAAATACTCTGGTTGTCACGGGATTCGAACCCGCTTCCTCAGGATTGCCGGTCCAACGTGCGTGCTTCCAATTACACCAGATGACCTTCAGTGAATCACAGTTTAGGTGAAACTAATCACTAGCAATATCTGTACTTAATGTTTCGAAGGTACTACAACCTTAAGCCACTCAAAGACGTGTGTCTACCACAATCGTTAATCGTCCGCAAATTCGACAAGTCTCCGTTGCGTTGATAATCTTGGTTTTATCACCAAATTAAAATCTTACACCTTGAGTCCACATAGTTACATTTTTAATTAAAATTATTTATACCTATTTATTACAATTATTAGTATTAACGTAAAAATATATCTGCCAATCACGATGTGTCTAAGACGTCAAATAATATGGAGAGTCAACTATACTCGTAGGCGTAGGTTTACTTTTTTTTTAATTCTATTGACGATTGGTTTAGAATCTAAACCAATAATAATAAAATAATTAGATAAACTAATTGAAGTAGAAGCGTGTATGAAAAAAAAATGTTTCTGGCATAAATTTGTTGACACAAGCTTTTATTGCCGACTGTACTATCTACCAACCATCTTGTGAATTCTCAAGTCAAAGTCTGTAAAAATATGAATAATATATTATATTCTATCCTTGCTTGGTGGTGTGGTGACTGGTGACGGCAGTAAGAAAATATTTCGTCACCACTTTTCCCTTAGGTATTCTAAGTGTCGTCTAAGGGTCTCCCCAAGTCTATACAGGGTGGAAAGGGACCCAACATCGAAAGCGTACATGGAAAATTGACTTTTCCATAATATTGAACTCTAATGAGTCACTTTGTATGAGGGGTTAAATTTTTTTAAATATATTTCTATGTTGGTACTATACTGAAAGTTCATCGTAGTGGTTGGTAGACTCGGTCGGTAGCGGGAAGGAACGTCGCGTCGTCCCTTTCCACCCTGTATAAATCCGCTCACAAGTTTAACGTTGCGAAAAAAAAAGCTCATTACTTTACATACAACTATATGCTTCTAGGAATGTGTATGTATTAAATCAAGATTGTATGGAATGGGTGGAGATGAGTCAAATCTATACGATCATGCATAATGGTTTTTGTACTGTAGTAGGCTTCTTATGGGTCGATTGCAAACAAATTGCACATAATTAAAGGGCTTTAATGAAAACAACACTTAAAGTTATAATCTTTTTTTTTATATGACGAAGGCAGACAACTGGGCTAAGCCCACCTGATGGAAAGGGGTAACTGAGGGCCATGGACGTAGTGACCAAAAAATCGCCTATGCGCTGCCTACCCTGAGGACTTAGATGGATTACCTCTATGCCAGCAATTGCACCGGCTATCTTGATTTGTTAGATGAGTTTCCCAAACGCAGTTATTCCTTGCAGATAATTTTCTTTTCGCCGTTGTTCATAGTCGCAAATTTTCCCACTTTTTTAATTTCCCTGTCTTACTATTTCATGGTAGCCACTTTTATGATCGCATTTATTCAAAAACGCATTTTTCACATTCGTTTTATTACTCTGTAGTATATTTTCCTACACTAATTCTTTTCACGGACGAATTTGTTTACAAAAGCGTTTTTTTAGATTCGTTTTATTACCCTGTAGTATATTTTCTGCTTGCAATATTTCCCTAAACCAATTTTTTACATGCTAAAATTTGTTTAAAAACACTTTGTTAGGGTTCCGTAGTCAACTAGGAACCCTTATAGTTTCGCCATGTCTGTCTGTCTGTCTGTCATAGGATAATCTCAGTAACCGCTAGTACTAGAAAGCTGTAATTTGGCACGAATATGTAAGTCACTGGTGATTATAATATTTTCGGAAATAATTGCCCCGGAAGTTTAAAAAAATGGGTTCCCTCCCCGCCTCTAACTTTTGAACCGTAAGTCCAAAAATTATGAAAGTAAAGCTTTATAAATACTTTCAAGAAAAAATATTTTGACCTGGATCGGCTAAGTTTTTGAGTTATGGTAAATAAAATTACGGAACCCAACACTGAGTGTGGTCCGACACGCTCTTGGCCGGTTTTTTTACATTCGTTGTATTGCTCTGTAGTATAGAGGGTGTGGCCTGTAATAGGAGCAAAAAATGAAACGGTACACTAATAACCCAATAAATAGTCATAATTTAATAGTTATTTTTTTGCTTGAAATATTCTTATTCATATAATGTATGTAATGGTAGAATATCTCGATGTTATGTTTGTTAAGCAAACCTCTTTAAATTGAATAGGATATTGAAAGTTCTATACTTCTATATCATAAAAAATTAATACTTCACAATGAGTAGGCAAGACATTGACATTGTCATTTGCGTGTTTCGCATAGAGCGGTTAGTAATATATTTTGAAAAAAATGGGGGATCCTGATGGAGCGATTCATGATTTATTTCATAATTTTTGGACTTACGGTTCAAAAGTTAGAGGGGTACGCATTTTTTTTAACTTCCGGGGCGATTATTTCCAAAAATTTACCCTGTGTCAAAAAATTAATTTAGAAAACACCCATAATTTTTCAAATACCTATCCAACGATATGTCACACGATGGGGTTAAAAAAAAATCATCCCCCACTTTTGGTGTTCGGGAGGTAAAGCCTAGCAAGTTAGTATTAAACCCTGAATTCATGTGGCTATATACCGCTTTCATATGGCAATAATGAGGTCTACTCAGAACCACGAACGAAATTTTACCTCTCTGTCGCACTGGTTATTACGTCCGTAAGCCTATAGAGACGCAAAACTTCGTTCGTGGTTCATGGTAGACCTCTTTGAAGTGTCACGGCTGCCAAACACTGTTCGGAAAACATTGTTACCCGGATTGCTGTGAAATCCCTCATCCTTTTTTGGTTATGAGTAATTTACCGCATTCAGTTTTCTTTTTAAAGCTTCTTTTAGTATTTTTTTCGGCAAAATAGATAGTATTTTTAAAATATTTCATTCTGTTTATAAAGCTGACATATTATGAATTTTGACGTATGCTGATAAAAAGTACACATTGCCAGTAAAATTAATTAGTACCAATGAAAATCCGCATGGTGGCCAAGGTTTAATACTATCTTGCCAGGCTTTACTGTACAATTTTTTTCTATTTTTTTATTTGCGCACCTTGTTGGCATCAGTGGCTTACATATTGGTGTCAGCAATTCCAGCTTTCTATTACTACCGTTTACTAGGATTATCCTCCAACATACAGACAGACGGGCAGACATGGCAAAACTATAAAGGTTCCCAGTTGACTACGGAATCCTAAAAAAATATATTGGAATACCCCGAGATATTTTCGTATCAGACATTTTTGAAATTAGGCGACTGTACCTTACATTAATAAAATCATATAAACGGAACAGCGAAAGAAAACTATTGGAAAATATAGCAATGGATAAAAAAAAGTATAAATTAACTGCAGGTTAAAATTACGGCAGAAAATATCCGAAAACAGAAGCAAAGCGATTGTAAAAATAAGCTGCAAAGGAAAACTGAACTGTAGGTTAAAATTCAGACATAAAAATTTCGTAAACAGAAACAACGCTACTGTAAAATATGCTGCAGAGGAAAATTTAACTACAGGTTAAAATTCAGACAGAAAAATATCTGAAACAGAAATAAAGCGACCGTAAAAATAAGCTATAGAGAAAAAAAGTGAGTAGGATAATCGCTTTCGGGAAAAAATGCGAAAAGAAAATTATCTGCTAGGAAAAACTGCGTTTGGGAAACTCATCTAACAAATCGCTATCTTACCCCCAAACCGGAACACAGTAAAGTATACAGTATATTTAGCGGCAATCTTTGTGTTACGAAGTTAAATTTTGTGTAACAACTTTTGACATCAAACAAGGGCGCCAAACTCACATTTTCTATGAGCGGTTAACCCGTTTTAACTACTTGGTACAGTCACGTCTAATAATATGTATACATTTCGGAACGTATGTCAAAGGCATGAGGATCAAAATCAAGTTGCAAGAATGCAAGTTTTAGAGCTAAAAAAAACGCTTATTGTCCGTCAAAAATGTTCATTGTCAAAGTTTTAACTCATAACTAGGTATATATTTTGTTTATCATCTTTTAATGTTTTCGCAACTGTATTGAAAAACGTCGTTCGATGCACGTGCGGAAATGTCATTCTTCACTCGTCCCAAGCATCGAAATGTACTATTTTATGAAACAAGCCTTTTGTAATTAATGTATATTATAGTCGTTATCTTACTTAACCAAAGTGTTCAACCACTTTTACCAACGCACTTGGCTATCAGCGGGCCTACCGCGAAAAACGAAATTCGTACGAGGATTTGTCTCTCTCACTCTAATGACGCCTTCGTTTGAGTGACAGAGAGAAATCCTCGTAATGTACGAATTTCGATTTTCGCGATAGGAGGCCAGTAGCCGTAGGTACCATGAGTTGCCGCCGCGCTATTAACGGGGACTTACTTTTTATCCGTCCCGTTCGTACTCGCGTATTGGTACGAGCGAGCCAGATATTTGTTTGCTGGCAGGACCTCGTGCAGGGTCCGCCCGGATAGCTACCACCGTCTTACCCGTTAACCTGCCGCTAAATAGCAGTGTTAGCACTGCTGTGTTTCGGTTTGGGGGTAAGATAGCCGGTGTAATTACTGGCATAGATAGAGGCAATCCATCTAAGTCGTCAGAATAGGCAGCGCATAGGCGATTTTTTGGTCACTATGTCCAAGGGCCTCAGTTCCTGCTTTCCATCAGGTGGGCTGAGAGCTCAGTTTTGTCTACCTTCGTCACATAAAAAAAGGTAGTACGTCCGCGTTAATAAAGAAGCGCCAGCTCATGATAACTGTGCAGCGACGCATGAAATAATGACCTGTTGCATACGATTACTGAATTTAGATGATTCTTAATTGGCTTAAAGAGGATTGTTGTAAGATTATTGCGAAATATGATTTTGTGTGAATTAAGTATTTCGACATTTTCACCCATGTTTTATGAAATGATTTGCAAAGACAACATAATGGTCCACAATATTATTTGTACTTGCTTAAATCGTATGTTACGGCTTTAATAATAATTACATAAAAGTAAATTATTCCTCTTAGACATTCTACTAATTTGAGGACAATCTGGCTTATTTGCTATTATGCTTAGGATTGGAGGATTGTAATCTCGTAAAACTGGGTAAGCAGGAACAATATTTTCCCATCTAACCCATCTTCTATTCCTTCTGACCCCAAAACGGTTTAACCATGGGGTGATGTAGTATTTTATGTATACCTATCGGCAAAATTATAAAATGACGACAGATAAATAAGAAAAATATAATACTTTTTTATAAAGAAAGTTGAACCCGTAAAATATATTTTTATCGATATTTCAGTAGGTATTCGTTTGGCCTCAACTCATCCCTACTTATAGTAATTAAGTAGGTTTTTAAAAATCAGTCCTGGTCATTACAATAAAGGTAAATCAATAAAAAATATATTTTAAAAAGATTACTTAATTATTTTTTGTATTTTTTTCTTACAAAGTAATTTGATCAATAAAAGTATAATTACCACTAGTTTTAATTAATAAGATGCGCAACGATGTGTTAATTTTCTCGTAAACGTTCTCTTTTCTACGTTAAGTAGTTTCCTTACTAATCTATGGTTTCGACGCATAATTGTATGATATAATTATACTAAGCAGTGTTGAGTAACTATTCACTATTCAGTCTAAATAATTAACGATTTCGATAAGCAGGTTGCTCCAAATATGGAGGTCATAATATGGAGGTCCAAAGGGGAGGCTTGTGGTCAGCAGTGGATATCTTATAGGTGAAATTATGATGATGATGTAATATCAACGGAATGGACTACCCACATCTCGAATGGGTGATTCGGCAGACTCTCCAAGTGTCACTGACTGTTCATTTATGAAGATTGATGATGAGCAGTCATTATAGAGGCATCACAGTGGGCACACTACAACAACCCGCTTGCCCAGCGGGGCGATTATGGGCATTTACCTCCTAATGCGTCAATACGCATACTTACTAAGAAAGGCTTATGTCTAGCATAGAGGCATGATATAAGCTATAGGATATGGTGTGATGAGATCCAAAACCGTCATCCTTTTCCATTTCTTCTCTCCCCGTAGTTCACTCAACCTTCATCTTAATTAATATTCACCCCTATTATAACCCGGCCACGACATTGATCTAAGGTGACCAGCGGCGAGCGAATCCATGAGTTGGAGCGGGATGCCGATATGGGTACGAGAGGAAGCACCGTACGGCGTACGTTTTCCGCTAAGCCCGTCGCCTTAGACCGATGTCGTGGCCGCGGCGATATACAGTATAAGTCCCTTCACGATCTAATGTCACTTTAAATCTACGAACAAATAAAACATGAAAGCCGCACGCCATACTAAATTGCCTTTCAAAAACGGTTCTGAGTCTTAGTTGACAAGTGTCACCTCATCTTTAACGCATCACGGTATAGCCCACCTAACGAAAACCAAAAGTTGCCTATCGGGGGAAATAACTCGTGTATAAGCGAATTTTGGCATAGTTGTAGGGAATGGTGTTTTAAACCACGTACTAAAAGTACTGGTGGTTAGGGGTGGAGCTAACGGGGGGAGGGGGGTGTAAAGGTACTTTATTTTAATTTTTCGCAAATAACTCGTAAACCGTGGCTTATAGCAAAAAACGTTCTAGTACATAAGTAATCTACATCAAATTCTCTACAAAAAAGATGTATGCAAGTTTCCTCTGGGATCAACATGTCATGAGATAAGAAAGCAAGAAGATGGACACAATAGAAATAAACACATTTGTTTAAGTTGGTTTGGCACATACAGAATGCTCGCGAGCATTCCAAAAGATTTTAATGCTGAAGTCCTGACCATATTTAGAGTCTTTAATGTTATAAAAAATTTCCTGGATTCGGCTTGGTTTCAGAGATAATCAACCTTTTTTTCGAAATAAGTTTTTTGACGTAACTCATCATAAAACTTCTTTTTGATTACAAAGCTACCACAATGTGTTTTAATATTACCACACCTTTTCCGTGGTAATAAAAAAATGAGAATAAACTTGACGAAATAACCAGTCCCTAAAAAAATATTAAATTAAATATTTTTTACAAATTGTTGTTATGATAAAAAGTACTGGAAATGTTAAAAAGTCTAAAAAAAAAGAAAAAAAAATTTTTTTTTGGTGGTATTTGACATTAGGTCTCGTAATATTTTTTGTTTGTTTTGATGTCTAGAATGCATAGTTAAAATCTTCTGACGATGATTATGAGAATATTTTAGGTTTAGAAGATAATTAGGAATTTTATTTTTACAAATAAGCATACAGGTCGCGCCCGGGCGCGAGCATTCCAAAAGATTTTAAGTATGCATTCCAGATATCAAAATAAACAAAAATGACTATGAGATCTAATGTCAAATACCACAAAAAAAATTTTTTTTTCTCTTTTATTTTAGATTTTTTGAATACTTTTTGACATTTCCAGTACTTTTTATCACAACAACAATTTGTAAAAAATATTTTTTTAATATTTTTTTAGGGACTGGTTATTTCGTCAAGTTTATTCTCATTTTTTTATTGCCAGACAAAAGGTGTGGTAATATTAAAACACATTGTAGTAGCTTTGTAATCAAAAAGAAGTTTTATGATGAGTTACGTCGAAAAACTTATTTCGAAAAAAAGGTTGATTATCTCTGAAACCAAGCCGAATCCAGGTAATTTCTTATAACATTAAAGACTCTAAATATGGTCAGGAATTGAGCATTAAAATCTATTGGAATGCTCGCGAGCATTCTGTATGTGCCATACCAACTTAAACAAATGTGTTTATTTCTTTGTGTCCATCTTCTTGCTTTCTTATCTCATGACATGTTGATCCCAGAGGAAACATGCGTAGATCTTATTTGTAGAGAATTTGATGTAGATTACTTATGTACTAGAACGTTTTTTGCTATAAGCCACGGTTTATGAGTTATTTACGAAAAATTAAAAATAAGGACCTTTACACCCCCCTCCCCCCGTTAGCTCCACCCCTAACCACCAGTACTTTTAGTATGTGGTTTAAAACACCATTCCCTACAACTATGCCAAAATTCGCTTATACACGAGTTTTTTCCTCTGAGTTTCCTTCGTTTGGTGTACTAAACAATCACAACTTTTTAAATGGCGGATTAAGTTCATATAGGTTGATATTGAAATTCATTACTAGTACACCAAACGAAGGAAACTCAGAGGAAAAAACTCGTGTATAAGCGAATTTTGGCATAGTTGTAGGGAATGGTGTTTTAAACCACATACTAAAAGTACTGGTGGTTAGGGGTGGAGCTAACGGGGGGAGGGGGGTGTAAAGGTCCTTATTTTTAATTTTTCGTAAATAACTCATAAACCGTGGCTTATAGCAAAAAACGTTCTAGTACATAAGTAATCTACATCAAATTCTCTACAAATAAGATCTACGCATGTTTCCTCTGGGATCAACATGTCATGAGATAAGAAAGCAAGAAGATGGACACAAAGAAATAAACACATTTGTTTAAGTTGGTATGGCACATACAGAATGCTCGCGAGCATTCCAATAGATTTTAATGCTCAATTCCTGACCATATTTAGAGTCTTTAATGTTATAAGAAATTACCTGGATTCGGCTTGGTTTCAGAGATAATCAACCTTTTTTTCGAAATAAGTTTTTCGACGTAACTCATCATAAAACTTCTTTTTGATTACAAAGCTACTACAATGTGTTTTAATATTACCACACCTTTTGTCTGGCAATAAAAAAATGAGAATAAACTTGACGAAATAACCAGTCCCTAAAAAAATATTAAAAAAATATTTTTTACAAATTGTTGTTGTGATAAAAAGTACTGGAAATGTCAAAAAGTATTCAAAAAATCTAAAATAAAAGAGAAAAAAAAATTTTTTTTGTGGTATTTGACATTAGATCTCATAGTCATTTTTGTTTATTTTGATATCTGGAATGCATACTTAAAATCTTTTGGAATGCTCGCGCCCGGGCGCGACCTGTATGCTTATTTGTAAAAATAAAATTCCTAATTATCTTCTAAACCTAAAATATTCTCATAATCATCGTCAGAAGATTTTAACTATGCATTCTAGACATCAAAACAAACAAAAAATATTACGAGACCTAATGTCAAATACCACCAAAAAAAAATTTTTTTTTCTTTTTTTTTAGACTTTTTAACATTTCCAGTACTTTTTATCATAACAACAATTTGTAAAAAATATTTAATTTAATATTTTTTTAGGGACTGGTTATTTCGTCAAGTTTATTCTCATTTTTTTATTACCACGGAAAAGGTGTGGTAATATTAAAACACATTGTGGTAGCTTTGTAATCAAAAAGAAGTTTTATGATGAGTTACGTCAAAAAACTTATTTCGAAAAAAAGGTTGATTATCTCTGAAACCAAGCCGAATCCAGGAAATTTTTTATAACATTAAAGACTCTAAATATGGTCAGGACTTCAGCATTAAAATCTTTTGGAATGCTCGCGAGCATTCTGTATGTGCCAAACCAACTTAAACAAATGTGTTTATTTCTATTGTGTCCATCTTCTTGCTTTCTTATCTCATGACATGTTGATCCCAGAGGAAACTTGCATACATCTTTTTTGTAGAGAATTTGATGTAGATTACTTATGTACTAGAACGTTTTTTGCTATAAGCCACGGTTTACGAGTTATTTGCGAAAAATTAAAATAAAGTACCTTTACACCCCCCTCCCCCCGTTAGCTCCACCCCTAACCACCAGTACTTTTAGTACGTGGTTTAAAACACCATTCCCTACAACTATGCCAAAATTCGCTTATACACGAGTTATTTCCCCCGATAGGCAACTTTTGGTTTTCGTTAGGTGGGCTATGTTCCATCAGTTTTGATTGGCTTTATTCTATAAACATTTATCAAAGACGTTGCGCCTAAATATGCGCGGTGTTAAGAAAAGCGCTATGTCCTGCCCATCTTGGCACAATTGAACAATTGTTTTTGGGGTAATTTTTGACCTGGCGTTAGACGTCCATGTTATATATGGTTGCAGCTTTAAATCAATGTTAAATCAATCCAACATTTTTTCATTAGTCACTCTAAAAATCATCGAAACATAAAATAAACAAAAGCCCTGAACTTTGCAACACATTATAACCTCTCAGCTTTAAATCTAGGTATTAAGGGCGTAATTGCCTTGAAGATTAACAAATAGTTTAGATGTATATTTGAACTTTAGACGCACAAAAACCGTATCCGTGAATGTAGTCGTAATAAATGTATCAACTATCAACTGTACGAAGATTATTGTAGCTACAGTAAGTTTGGACTTGACCAATTTAAAAAATATAATTTTAGAATTATAACTAACGTGAGACTCGAACATATTAAAATACTATAGAAACCGGGTTTATCTTATCTTATCTTATTTGCGAGGCCCTTACGGATACACTTCGACCCATTGGGATATTTTGTGTAATTGCCCCCTGTTTCGCCTACCTCAGGGATTGTTCTATCAACTCAATATGTTTGAGGATGGACCCTAGCGGTAACGTTTTGACCTCCTTCGGTTCTAGATAACCAGTTCCGAAGTCTTTCATCCTTTGTCTGGCGAGGGCATGACATTCGCACATCAAGTGTTTCATTGTCTCTTCTTCCTCGCCACACATTCTACAGTCTATGCTGTCAGAAAGACCCATTTTGGCCAAGAGAGTTTTGACCCCAAAGTGTCCCGTAAACACCCCTGTTATGAGTTTGAGTTGTCTTTTGCTATATTTCCAAAGCTTTTTGCTCCAGCCCGAGTCTACTTCGTGCATAAAGAGCTTTGAATGCCTGAGCCCCGTTAGATTGTTCCACTCTTTCTGGTGCTTCCATCTAACTCGCTCTTTCATGGCTGTTTTAATGGTTCCTTGTGAGAGTCCTACAAATGGTTCTGGTCCTACAAAGTTGTTTGTAGAACCCCCTCTTGCAAGCTCATCTGCATTTTCATTGCCAAGGAAGCCCTCGTGCCCTGGGATCCATACCAGTTGCACTTTGTTTCGCCTTCCAAGTTTGTTCAGAGCTTGGATGCCGTTGAATACTAGTCTAGAGTCTACTTTAGGCGCCGTAAGGGCCTTCAGTGCTGCTTGGCTGTCGCTTAATATATAGATACTCATACCTTGGGTCTGTCTATCTATAATCTCCTGTGCACAGGCAATAATCGCGTAGGTTTCCGCTTGGAATACAGTCGCATAGTTGCCCATACTTACACTACCACGGTAGTTGTTTGCATAAATGCCTGCGCCCGTACCGGATCCAGTCTTGGATCCGTCAGTGTACCAAATAAGGTCGTTCCCATCAGAAATTGGTGGCTGTAGACCCCCCGCCCATTCGGCTCTATTATGAATTTTAGTTTTAAAATTCTTTTGGAAAACAAATTTGGGCAGCATTTTATCACTACCCATACTTGTTAACTTATCCATGTAACTGTCTAGTTTCATGCTTGTATGTTTGGTCTTTGGCATGCTATCACTCCATAGACCCAAGATCTTGAGTCTTTGCAGGGACTTGCGTGCCTCCGACTGTATAACCAGGTGTAGCGGCGGTAGGTTCAACAGTACCTCTAACGCCGCCGTTGGCGTCGTTCTAAACGCGCCTGTGATTGCCATGCACGCTACTCTTTGTAATTTATTCAGAGCATCCTTGCATGTACCCTTTGCAGTTCTTGGCCACCATGCCAGACTACCGTACAGAATGATAGGTCTCACCATCATAGTGTAGATCCACTTCAGTACTTTAGGGTTTAAGCCCCATGTTTTGCCATATGCCGACCTACACATACCAAACACTCTCATTGCTTTGGTTATGAGGAGGTCTACGTGCTTTTTCCAGTTCAGTTCTCTATCAAGTGTCATACCTAAGTATTTCACTTCGCTGGACATATCTAGTACCCTGCCATAGAGCTTTAGTTGCTTCATGTTAGCGAGGGTCTTTTTCCTGGTAAAGGGTATTACCACAGTTTTCGCCGGATTAATGGAGAGTTGGCGACTATTACACCAGTGTTCCACTAGCTTCAGCGCTCCATTCATGATTTCCGATACAGTGCTTGGGAATTTCCCGGTGACCAGTATCACTAAATCATCCGCGTATCCTACTGTGTACAGAGGACCTTTATTTAGCTCCTCCAGTAGTGAATTCACTACTAGACTCCACAGGGTTGGTGATAGTACACCCCCCTGTGGGCATCCTTTTGTTGCCGTGGCTAATATTTCGTCTCCCATGAGGGAGGATTTTATTAGTCGACTATTCAGCATATTACCTATCCACCTGCACAGAGTCGGTTCTATGCCATGTTTCAAGGCAGCATTATTGATCGCTTGATACGTGGTACGGTCAAATGCGCCTTCCACATCTATGAACACGGCTAGACATATTTCTCTGTTTTCTATAGCCTGTTCCGCTCTAGTAGTCACCAAATGCAGTGCGGTTTCAGTGGACTTGCCTGGTTGATAAGCGCACTGTAGTTGGTGCAGAGGATGCCTTCTTAGTGGTCCATCCCTTATATGTCTGTCTACCAGTTTTTCCATAGTTTTGAGGAAAAATGACGAGAGACTTATCGGCCTATATGATTTAGCTTCGGTGTAATCTGCCTTGCCAGGCTTTGGCAAGTAGGTTACCTTAACCATTCTCCATATACGTGGTACATGGCCGAAGGCTAAACAGGCTCTGTACAACCTGCTCAAGTGCGGTATGATTGTACTTGCACCCTCTTGTAGTAGAATGGGGTAGATCCCATCTGGCCCCGGGGCTTTATATGGCTGAAACGTTGACAGCGCCCACTTCAACTTGTTGTGATCTACTACCTTTTTAGACGTGTCCCAATTATGTCTGGTTGTGTTTACGGATTGCTCCAACACACTTATTGGTTCATCGTCCACAGGGCCCTGGTGAATAATGGACCCCGGAAAATGCGTTTTACACTTGATTTCCAGGGTTTCCAGTCCCGTTTCTGTCATACTTCCGTTACTCCCTCTGATGGAAGTAAGCGGGACTGACTTGGTAGCTGCTAGTGCTTTTGTGAGTCTCATACCTTCTGGTATTGACCCAATCTGATCGCAGTGATTTCTCCATGCGGTCCTTTTAGCTTTCCTTACAGCCTTGTTATATTCTGTAAGTTTTCGCGCGTAAAGCTCAAAGTTTTTGTTCCTTTTAGCATCATTAAAGATAGCCCTAGTTTCTTTCCTGAGTTTTTCTAAATTGGAGTTCCACCACGGCGTCTTCTTTGCCAGGGTTATCTTTTCCGGGCAATTATTAATCCATGCTGTGTGGACAGCTTGGACTATTGCGTCCGCTGAAAATTCTATGTCTATTACAGAATTTAGCTTACATTTGGGATACCCTAGTTCCACCTTCAGTTGCCTTGCGTAGGCTGACCAGTCAGTGTTCCTAGGGTTGCGTTTTCGTACTGTTTCTAAATGAAATTTAGTGTTGTACCTCAAGCATATATATCTATGATCGGATAGGGAAATATCATTAGATACGTGCCAAGAACTAATACTATTAGTAGCGTTGTTAGAAGTTAACGTTATGTCAATTACCTCACCTCGTCTAGCATTGACGAAAGTTGGTTCATTGCCTCTGTTTAGTATTTGTAGGGAAGAACTCACCAGAAAATCCAGTACCTTCTCTCCTCTTCTGTTGACGTCTGAGCTGCCCCAGATGACGTGGTGCGCATTTGCGTCGCAGCCGATGATGAGATCAGTGTTCGCTTGGCTGCCAAGTGCAGCGAGACCCCTAAGTTGTTGCGTGATGGGGTCCGTTGCTTCGTAGGGAAGGTATGCCGACGAGATGATAAGTTGCTTACCCTCCCCCTTGTTTTGGATCTTGACAGTCGTCAGATCCCTGGAACAGAAAGCATGTAAGAGCATCGCATTGATGCCATTTTTCACATAGATACATGTTCTCATATTACTATCGGGACAGAGATAAATAATTGTCCCCCCAGTATTGTTTAGTCCTCTTATTTCACCTTTATATATATATGGTTCTTGAATAAGGGCAATATCGAATTTATCGCTTTTTAACTGCCTTGCCAGAAGGGCTGTGGCTGCTTTATTATGTTGTAAGTTAATTTGTACACACCTTATACCCTCCATTGGGACGTTTAATGTTTGGTGGTGCTGAGATCAGCAGCCACCTCCTGGACAGTATCTTCGCAGGACATGGGTGACAGGGTGCCCTCCAGGTAGAGCTCAGACAGGCCCCGCAGGTCCTCCGAGCCCACCAACGATGACAACGGAGAGGACTCACGAGCCATACGCGGCACGGCCAGATCCTCCGTGGACGCCACCCTGCCCCCCATCTCCCGCGCCTGTCCCTCCACATCGTCCGCCACGATTTCGCTGCTGGTTGGCAGCGCCTGCGGCTCCGGAGCCTTGCCGGTTTCCTCAGCCGTCACGAGCGGCTGGGTATCCGTTCCCGGGGCAGCACAGATGTTGATCGCACCTCCTCCATGCCTCTCCATAGAAACCGGGTTACTCACGTATTTAAGCCGATGATTGCTCGACATGAGTACGCATCGGGCTTTGGCCGAGGGTGCTCCGGACGAGGGCCGTCATAATGGATCGAAACATATTGAGCAATCATGGACTTAAATACGTGAGTAACCCGGTTCGATAATATTTTTAAAATATAAAAATAAACTAAAGGCCTCCGCGGACGGGTCGCTTTCAAAAAAAAATTTACATATCAAAACGAAAATCACGATCGCGTCAATTGTGTTACGAAAGTTACTCATACAAACTTTGTAGTATATTCTGTCCTGCGGTCTGTCTGTGGTCTCTCTGTTCCGCAGTCTTAGTAAAAGGGGAAATATTTAAAAGTTATAGGCTCGTGTTGTTAAAAAATTTGAAAATTTGAATTTGTAACGTCCTTTTTCAGTGTCAAAAGTTGTTACACAAAAACTTCGTAAGACAAAAATTATGATATTAAATTTTGTTTTCATAAAAATAAAAATCAACTTGACAAACACAAAACAGTTTATTGTTTTTGTCAGTAACACGAGATAATAAACGTGATTTTACGGTCAACTTTAAAATGTTTTAGTATAAGTTCGTACAGTTCGTGATGCGTACGCGCAAGGCTGTGACATTTAGCGGAGACTGTGATGCTCTAGTTGCGTGAACGCAGCGCGTAGTGACGGAAGGAGCGGTGCTCTTTCATAATTGGCTATATATCAACATCATCATCATATCACCCGAAAGACGTCCACTGCTGAATATAGGCCCCCAAAGATTGCCACAATGACCGGACCTGTGCCACCCGCATCCAGCGGACTCCTGCGACCTTCACCAGGTCATCAGTCCACCTTGTGGGGGGCCTACCCATGCTGCGCCTTCCGATACGTGTCCGCCATTCGAGACCCTTCCCGCCCCAACGGCCATCGGTTCTGCGCGCAATGTGCCCCGCATTACTGCCACTTCAATTTTGCGATTCGGAGATTGGCTATGTATGCTATGTTTGTAATCCATAAAGCTGTTAAACAAGTATACGGGCCACGAGGCGGTATGTAGCTACCGTCATGATCCATATGCATGCAACTCAATAAGGGAACAATAAAATAAAGCTAAAATATGTTGTAAAAAAAAGCATTCATAAATTTAGAATAATACACAAATTTAAAATATTGTAAGCATCATAATATTCATAATAATAATGGCTTCGCCGGGATTCGAACCCGGAACCTCCAGCTTCGTCGGCAGGTAATGTTCATACTTGGTTGTACCTACATAATTATTGAGAACTACGAGAAAGGCAGACAAAGAAACTTTTGTCCCTGAAAAATAAACGTCAGATAAATATTGTCCAACGACTTCAATCCCAGGAGAGATAGGTACCTCACGGAATAAGTTTCCGCTTTCCGCTCTCGCTAATCTCTCCACAGTGTTCACAACCTCCACAATTACCTGTTCTTCTTTACCCACAACATCAAACGGAGAATTCCGACGGAAATCTATATAATTTACAACTGAGAATCAATAATTGCTACAAATGAGCACACTATGCGATTGTAGCCTTCAATTTATAGATTAATGCAACGTTGCGAATCTTTTAGTTTTTTTACTAATATTTTTCATCATCACTACATAGTATAAAATAAAGTCACTTTTTCTGTCCCTATGTCCCTTTGTACGCTTAAATCTTTAAAACTACGCAAGGGATTTTGATGAGATTTTTTTAAAAGGTAGAGATTCAAGAGGAAGGTTTTTATGTAGGTATAGTTCCCGTGCAGATAGATACATAAAGATACTTAAATACATAAGTAGACAGCCATGACCAAGGAACAAATATTTGTGATAAATAAATACACAAATAATGCCCGCGCCGGGCGGGATTCGAACCCGGAACCTCCAGCTTCGTAGGCATGGTCACTACTGTCACTAGTCACTACCAACTAGGCTACAGAGGCTGACAAAGATACTTGTATCAAAAATATCGTAATTTCCTTTAGACTCAATAAAGGTCAACCGCTCAGCTTCAAATGACTTTGATGATGCACGGAAATATGTATCATTTTTTGTGTTGATAATTGCATTGAAATTGGATTTATTTGAGATTGATTTATTATTGAGCCATTAAAATTATCTCAAGCAAATGTCAAAGTTAAGTGACGTTAGTCGCCTTTTCGGGCAAGGATTTTGTTCCATATGTGGATAAAGGAAGATTCGGATATACAGCATGTTACCGTCGTGTGGTCTTTCAAGAAAAAGGGTGTGCTTTTGTGCTTTATTTGGAAGCGGTTTGGCGATCACAGCAATGTGTGTTATGACGCTGTTTTTATAAACGAATATTCATAAACACTTTAATTCCTTAGTCCACTCTTAAGTAGCAACTTTGATAATATTCTGCAACTTGTACAAGTTGCAGAATATTATCAAAGTTGCGGGAATATACTCGGACATTTCCGAGAATTTTCATGAGAATTTATAAAAAAGTGGTATGAAGAATTTTTTTTTCTTTTTTGAGCAGGACACAAAGTGGGGAATTTTTTATTTTAAAAAACACAAGTTTATTCTTGTGTTACTAGCACAATAAAAATAAATTATAAATTAAAAATTTGCCCCAGGTCTTGCTGGGGAGGTAGAGTGCCCAGAAGGCTGGCCGCATTGCCGCGCTGGACTGCTATGCTGAGTCTTTGCGCGAAATACTGGCCAGCCCTCTGGTCTGTAGCATATTGTATTTCACAATTGAGTAAACAAGGCATAAAATATACCATAAAAGGCATGTATATACAACGGTTTTGGCATGATTGCTTGTAAAATTTTAATTTCCGGAAACATTCTCTATAGAAGTTTCGCAAGTTATGAAACTTCTCCTCGGTACATTGCTACTCTTAAGATACCGACGGGAAGAGTTGGGGTGGTGACTTTAACATCATAAGGATAAAAGAGGGAGAACATTTTTTATTATATTTTATCGTTTTTAATCATCGTATAAATTATTTGACGCCTAATCTGGCAACATTTTTTGTAGAGGTGGCAGAATATTTAAGTTCTATTCGTATTTGTAGAGTTCCCGTATCTCTACCAGCATGAGAGCCAAAACATATGTCAATTTTTTTTGCCATTTCTACAAAAATGTTGCCATATTGTTGAGGCCTCAGACACGCTCGAAAAAATGCGTTTTTATTGTTTTTTTTTTGTATTTTAATAATATACGGACAATAAATACAATAATGTATTTTATATGTCGGAGACATGCTTCAGTTGGCGCAGACGTGTACGACATGTCGAGTCGTCGAACGTCTGAATAGTCTTATTTACAATAAGAATAGTCTTATTTGCAATGTTTACATTTAATTTGTTAAGAGTGATAAAATCTAGAAAACGATAAGCAATGTTTTGCTTGAGATGTTCTTTGCTTGGTCCATGCAGGTAGACATTAAACGTCATGTTGGGATCTACCCGCCTATGAAGGAGTAGTTTGTGAGCGCACGGTATAAAAGGTCACTAGCGCAGTGTTCAGGGTTTCATTCTTGATTTAGACTTGGAATAAAGCATTCCAGGGTTGAGTAAATGATGCATGGACGCAAGCTTATAACTCTCCAGTCGTTTTCTATCAGTATAGTTTAAAGTGTTGTCTTGTTTTAAGTGTGTACTTGTTGTGATTATTTAAAGTTTGGAAAAAGTAAGACCGTCTGAGTTTCTTGCTGGTTCTTCTCACGACAGAGGTTTATCATTTGTGAACCAGTATAATAAAAGATCGTAATTTACCTTGTGTTTAATTATGTGCGTCCATGCATAGTATACACCTTTGTAAGTAGGTACGATAAGTAGCTAGGAATTAAATATTCGTCCCCCCGTTCTCGGCTGTCCCTCTGACATATATTAAATTCAAAGAACCGTAAATACACGACACTGCTGCTGTGAATGGTGACACACTGCCGGAAAATATATTTGTGTGTTTGAGAATGTTTACTAGTTAATTATTATTCAATTGACAACACAACGTAATTATAGCCGAATCTGTTAATTGCCCGTACATCTGACCTTTATTTTAAATTACTTAATGTATCTAGAGCGATAGAAGATTAACATTGACAGATTCAACCTAAACTTATCCTAGGCACGTCAAATATAACCTGACTAGATTCTTCCAATCGTTAAAAACAGCACCTAGGCATACCTAATAAAATAACATCGCTGAAAGTAATATTGATAAATTTTGCAGAATTCCGTTTCGCCGGAAGTTCACTTGCTAATTGTAATGCTTCGCAGACGTATCTTTGCATATTATCATATTTCAACATAACCTAGATGGAAAATGAAAACTCGGCAAAATGAACAATTTGTTAAATTTTGTTAGTTATGACAAAGGTAAATCATCTGCGAAAAGTTGATTCGCAAGTGATATTCGACGAATTACGTTTTGTGTAGCGAACGAATTTCGTAGAGTGGGTATAACTAGAATGCATTCGCTTGTTTTGTAGAATAAAATACTCCCTTCGTCCGTGTTTTAAAACATCACCACTCGTTTCTAATTACATGTTTCGCACTTGTGTCGTAATGTACTATTATAAAACGCGACCCAGGTTCTATCTTGTGAAAGTTGTGAACCACGAACCACGATAGATGCTGTATTCGTCTCGCAATTGGCCGGTTTTATTATTTATTAGTACCAAATTAACTACTACATTTGTCAGTTAATAGAGACGTATCAAAAGTTACATACATAACGTACATACAATTCGACCTTGTTACACGTTTTAACATCTGATTGTTTTCTAATAACTTGCATTGTTACATCTCGCGATTTGTTGCGCTCGCGCATATGTAAGTGTTGTGGTTGTACTCGTGCTGGCATAACCATTATAATGTGAACTATACTTTTTTATTCAAAATAGGTAGACGCTTGAACACACTCTAGGCTAAAATGTACTGTAAATAAAAATATCACGCGACATTCTTATACCAGGAGTCAATTCTTATGCCAAACAAAAAACGACCAAGATCACCAACATCCGAGGTGGTCAACGTCAAAGGCGCCTAGCCTTCAGTGTTATTCACTAAGGAAACCGCCTTGCTAACAGCGCTGTGTCAGCGCTGCGGCAGCGTCGAGCCTAAAAATGGTATTCACTAATGCACTTTAAACAACACTAGCGCTCGGCGACGAATGCGGCGTGAGCTGGAACTACACTGCGTGGAGAGTTACCGCCTACAGTTCGACGACGAGCTGTTCTACGTTAGTGAATACCGTTTTTCGTAGCGCTGCGCTCTACGTTGAAGTGAAGGCTGTCTCGTCGTCGAGCTCGTTGACGAACGCAGCGTCTAATGTGTGAATAAGAGAATAGCATAGCTTGTAAGGGATTGCATATACCCGAGAAAATTGACGGCTGGTTGCTAAGACCGAGTGGCCGAGCGGTGCAGGCATCAGCCGCGAAAGCTGAGCACGTTGGTTCGATCCCCACCTCGGACGTTGGTGATCTTGGTCGTTTTTTGTTGGGTATATGACATCCAATATTTATAATTTATTTATTTGTATTTGACGCTCACAGTCGTAAGCTGCATACTACTTAACAGTTTTCAAGCGGTGAATTTGAAACGAAACCATTAATGAGTCCGCTCCGCTTGCAGTGGTAGGGCGTTATAAAAATCACCAGCGCATACAAAGGAAGCAATGCGTTGAAAGGAAGACCCACGGAATGTATAATAACAATACATCCTCTTGTCCATTGAGTCACCGACATAGGAAACTCTCCTTGAGTGTTGATTGCAAGACAAGATTGTAATTTTGTTTTGAGAACTGCTCACTAATAGAGCCTCCGTAGCCTAGTTGGTAGTTTGGTAGTGACCCTGTCTACGAAGCCGGAGGTTCCGGGTAGAAACCCGGCGAGGGCATGGTTTGTGTATTTATTTATCACAAAATTTTTGTTCCTTGGTTATGGCTGTCTATGTATTTAAGTATCTATACGTATCTATCTATTATATTATACAGGGTGTAAGTCTAGTACGGGCGAAGCTCTTAACGGGTGTTAGTTTACGACATAATAAGTACATTCAAATAACTTTTACTTAAAATTAGAGCAACAAAATTTTCCATACAAAATAATTCGGCGCGCAATGTAGAGCAACATACGCGAGTTAAGCACTCGTTGACAGCTAATTTCAAAAGCAGATGACATACCTGCCATATCAACAATAACAAATGTTCGTACCTACATTGCTGCTCTGATAATCTTAAAAAAATTATGTGGGGTCTAAATTAAGAGTAACTGTTAAAAAACCTTGTAATCCATGATTACACTAATGAATCCCATGCCTGGTTTAATTGATCGCCCGTATTAGATTTACAGACTGTATATCGTCGCCTGGTACCCACATCACAAAACTTAATTGAGCTTACCGTGGGTCTAGGTCGATTTGCGTATTCTTACTGCCGTCACCACACGGCCAATTGACGCGATCGTGATTTTTTATTTTGATTCATGCCTTATCTATGACATATTATTGCAATCGACCCTTGTAAAGGGATAGCAACGCGCATGTGACAACAGTCATGAGTGTTTTAGACTATGCTGGTTCGCATGAGCCCACTACTTTGTAGTCTTTGGGCCACGATTGGAATAACGTGACTAAAGTGACCTTAAAAATGTTAACCTTCACTTATCTATAGAACAAATGCTGGGGTAGAATGAACACGTGTCTGAAACGTTTACACTTTTATACCTACGCAAGTCAAGTCAAGTCAAACTATTCTTTATTCAAATAAGCTTATTAATAAGCATTTTCGAATCGTCTGACAAAATATCGAGAGAAAAAAAAAATACTACCAGTTCTAACCCATCACCACTATCCTAAGAAGAACCTGTTTTTTCAAAACAGTATTATAATACATCTTATTAAAATAACATGCATTAAAGAATTTATTACATCAAAAAAAATTTTTCACTTTTATAGATATTTTTATAAAAACCTATGCGATAGTAATGTAAATGAGGTAGGTATCTTGATAAATACAAAAATTGCTGCTTTCCATCGCATTTGACGTCTTTGTCACATAATATAGTGAAACACGTTCGCAGATATATTTTTACGTTAATACTAATAAATATAAATAATGTAAACTAAGAACGTATTTATATATTTATGTATTGTATTTATATATTGTAGTTATATGTTGTAGTTATTTATTCTAGTATTAGTATCCAAATTATATTTTCATTTTATTAGTTTCAATGCACCCACTTTGTTTTTCTCCGTTTGGCCCTATGGTTGACTGGTAGAGAATGCCTTAAGGCATTAAGTCCGCCAATTGTATATTTTTTTATGTGCAATAAAGTTTAAAATAAATAAATAAATAAATGTATGTGAACTCTGGGCTTAAGATTTTAAGCTGATAAAACTAAGAAGGTATTCTAAAAGTGTGTGATTATGAAATAGTGCAAGTTTTTAGGTTAACCCATCAGAAACAACTATACACCACAATACAAAAGACTTTCTGCTGTAATCATCTTTGGCACATCATTACCTTATACAAATTGGAATCACAATAAAAAATACAAGATTACAACACTTCAAAAACAATAGGATCATTTGTATAGAAATTGATATATCAATTTATCGCCTTATTAGAACATGTCTCTCAAGGATCTGTAAAACGACTGGTCGTGACCCGGTCACGGTAATTTTTGATCACAATTGTTTGCGCTGTTTTCTTATTTATGACACCTGAGAACCGTTTTGCCCCTGAAGCCATCGGTTCTAAATGCAGTCTTCCCGTTATCCCGTTTTTTGTGTTACAAATATATCTTTGGTTAAGAACCAAAGCCACAGCAAAGCTCACTGAGTAACAAATTAACAAATACCAACTTGGAATAAAGCTCGTATCTTAGTTCTAATTCAATACTGACTTACGAGGTTGCTAAGAATAATGACAGTTTTTATAGTGAGTTTTGTTGTCAATTGACGATAAAATATCAATAATATGCTTTGTTATTTTAATTCGTACTAAGGTGGAAGTACCAGTGCGTAACATGTAAACAGAGAATATTTATTTGAATCACGACATTTTGCTCATATCTAAATCTATATAAAAATATTGTTATGTGTTTTTTTGGGAGAGGAGTTTGTAAGTTTTGTTAAATAGTATTTATTTATAGGGTGACAGTAAAACAAATTTTCTTAGTCAACTCAATTGTACGAGTAAGTGTCAGGTGCTTTTGCTGGCAGTCCCAATATATATTATGGCACATCAGTACAAGTTTGAATGTCACATATCGGGACTTCGAAATATTAATACTCAGTCCTAATAAATGTCGGCCTGTCTTAAAATTATGGAAATAATTTAGATATAAGCTAATTATTACAAAGTGGTATTTAAAACATTAAAGGCACATACATTTATCATGTTTAAATGCCCTAATAGTTGATTTTATCTTATCGATGGCAACTCAAGCTATGACGACGAGTATTGGGTACAGCGTCGGGTACTAGTACTTAGTACTTACCTTAAATGTAAAACTAGTTTCTAGTCAAACTACATTCTGACCTTTCACCCATACTGAACGGTAATAATTAAATATCAAAATGATATTTCTTACATAACTTTCGAGAAACAGTTACAACCAGGATTTGAACTTACGACCTACGAATTTGAAGTCCCACCAATTACAGTGATGTCTTACTGTAAAACCGTTATCATGAGTTTGCCGCGACCGAAATGGCTACGTCATTCATTTTCTCTGAATCTTGTTTGCAGGGATCGAACACCGGTTTTTTCTACAAAAGAACGGTTCTAATTCCGTTATTTTTTGTTTTTCGATATATTTTTTTTTGATAACGAAGTCAAAGTCAAAATATTCTTTATTCAATTAGGCCCACAAACGAGCGCTTTTGAATCGTTAAACTATTAGCGAATGAGAGAGAAAAAAGCTACTTCCGGCTCTAACCCTACACCACTGCCTGAGAAGAATCCGGCAAGAAATTCAGCGGGACTTTTTTTTTTCAAATAATAGTTTTGTAACATTTTACAACTAATATGCATTAATTAAAAACGAAACATAAATTTGATTTAATATAAATACAGATAAATAGTACGTTAACTAGAGATGAAGTCTCTAATAGGCAGAATAATTATATAATTATTTAAAGTAATTCAGAAATACAATGTTAATAATTACATAAAATGTTGAGTACTACATAAAGAGTGCAAAACATTTTAAAAATATTGAGCTATTTCGAGGTTTTTCTAAAAAAACCGGTTCCGATGCCTGCTTGCACAAATTCCGAGTGAATAAAAAAGTGAAGTATGTAATATATTTTGCATGGAAAATAAACCTCCATAGCTGGTAAATTGATACAAATGATGTGTACGTGTATTACTAGTAACTTATTTATTTTAGTAAGTTAAGTTTATTTACTTTAGTAAATTAAGTTTAGTAATTTTTTAAAGTTAGATTAATTATTTATTTTTAAGTATTTATGTTAAACATTTTAAATTTTACTTGGTAATAGAGATACATTAACTTAAGCCGACACTAACATTTACTACGGTAGCTTACTCATGGTACAGACACTGCTACCTAGACTTTACGATTTTAAGTGTTATGTAATATTGACATTACTCATATTTAAGTGATAAGTATGCAACACTTGAACTAATGCCCCAAATGTTGCCAACAGCTGGCATGTAAAGGTCAGAGGACGGCAACCATTAAATTGATTGGATTTAGAAATTGAGATTATTCGTAATAAAAAAATCTTACAGGCACTTTAAATTAATGAAAATTATGGGACAACTTTAACACAAATTAGCCTAAGGAGCGCATAGAAAAACAAACTAAGAATTTGAAATAAAAGTAATGTTGTTCGGTAGTTGAATGAGATATACTTTAGGAGCATATTTTATCTATAAGTTTATCTTTAGATTTTTTATTAAGTTGTAGTAGTTATTACGTTTTTTGTTACCAAAAACTTACAGCAATCTGGTAACAAATAAGGAAAATTCCATACAAACTTCCTGGGACATTTTGGGAAATATGGTGGATAATGGTCAGCATTATTAACATGATCCAAATGTACAGTCACCTGCAGAGAAAAGTAGACCCCCTTGAATACAAATTTGTATGCTCCAGCTGACTGTACATCATTTTTGAGAGTTCCACAGTTATACTAAAATTATACCTCACGCGAGTTACTCAAAAATACTCGCGAAAATAAATTACTTGCTTGACATGCTTCGCTCCGTAAAAGAGGAGCTTTATCGAGAGCCAAATCGTCATAGCTTGCCATACGATAAATAAATAAATAGCTACGCGATGAACAAAACAACGTGGTAACAAAAATAGAGTTCCGTAATCATCTGGAATGTTCGCAGGTTGAAACCCTGACCTTATGTTGATTACATTTTAGTGATAAAAATATTATAATAATAATTATTTAAACACGCAAACTGTGGTACTTATGTACTTAAATACTTAGTACATATGCACTGAAGTTATAATTTGATAGCTTCTTTATTTATTTTTCTTAAGATATAATAACTACTACTAACAAAATGCCCATTTAAGATAAGCTGTAGTTCCCAATGTTTACATACAAGTAATACTACGTATTAATTTATATGTTAAATTGTACCTTCATTAGCCAAGATATTACTTTAATATCATACATTGTATGTAATTGAGTTAATATTGATGATTTTAAATGACCCGATTTACATAAAAATAATAAACTACTCAAAGGTTGTCGACCCCTGCATGTGAAAGGTCAGTGCCTGCGAACCACGATCGACTGCCTCTGATGCACTTGCAAATTCATACATTAGTGTAACAGAGAAGCAACATTTCGATCGTCGTTTGCAGTAACCGTCCAGGATGCTTAGCCAAGTTGTCAATCGCTAGCGCTTAGTAGCGTATCGTAGTTTTCCTTCTCGGTCACTCTTTCACATTAGTGCGAAAAATACGGTTACGTTTACGATTGACGATTAAGCGTTAGTGATTGGCAACTTGTCTAAGCACCCAGCTATAATATTGTAGCCATACCATGACTTTCCAAGCACGCAGGCACGCAGCAGTCGTGAGTTCGATTCCGGCGCGTACCAATGAGTTTTTCAAAAACTTACGAAATATCATTTGATATTCACGAGTGCTTTACGGTGAAGGAAAACATCGTGAGGAAACCTGATACACCTTCGAAGTAATTCAAGGGTGTATTTGAAGTCCCCGACAAGTACTGGGCCAGCGTTGGGACCACGCTAAATAGGCACGTTTGATGCGGAAAAGTGGCCAGAATACAACAACAACGTTAGGTTTTACTCGATACGTAAAGCAGTAGCTGTACCATGTTTAGTGTCACTGATGTATACATTTATAAATTGATGATGGCAGCAGCATCATAGTGGACATACTCTTACTACAGCGACCGCTAGTAACCCGCTTGTCCAGCGTGGCAATTGGCCTGCGACCATATATAACATGGACGTCTAACGCCAGCTCAAAAATGCCCCCAAAACCAATTGTTCAATTGTGCCAAGATGGGCAGGACATAGCGCTTTTCTTACCACCGCGCATATTACGGCGCAACATCTTTGACAAACGTTTATAGAATATAGCCAATCAAAACTTTGATGATCCAATCACAACTATTTTTAAATGGCGGCTTAAGTTTTTATAGGTTGATATTGAAATTCGTTACCGTGATGCATTGAAGAGGGGGTGACAGTTGTCAACTAAAACTCTGGCATGTTTTTGAAAGGCATTTTAGTATGGCGTGCGGCTTCCATGTTTTATTTGTTCGTAGCAATTGGCTATGTAAAGTTTTCTAAAGGTATAAATATTATATTTTTCCCTGATAGCCGTCGTCTTAGCCTCGTACGGCCCAACGTCCTAATTTTAGGACAACAAAAATTACCAGGACCCATGACGTCATATCTTTCAAATATTTTTTTTTTATTATGTACCTAGGTCCCTATATTAAAATTTTCTCTTGTCCTAAAGATAGAATGGGCCTTACGAGGTTAAGGTTTAAGAAAATGCGGCTCTTTTATTTTTGTGTCCTATAATTTGTTAACAATCTTTTTTAAGTGAGTGAGATGACATTTGTTCAGTTTTATGGCTGAACAGAGCCTAATGCTTTCGTCTGCAACAAGTACAATGAAATAGAAAAAAAAGATAGAATGACACGAGTGACAGATTGATGTTGACAGATTTTTCTATTTCATTGTACTGATTGCGGACGATCACATTAGGCCCTATTCATCCGAAAAACTGCACAAACGTAATCTTACGCACTTTAAAAAAAAATACAGGAAATAAAAATAAAAGAGCCGCATTTTCTTGAACCTTAAGACGACGGCTATCAGGGAAAAATATAATATTCATACCTTCAGAAACTTTACATAGCCAATTATAGTTATTACCTCCAAATTTGACAAACACGTAGATATTAGAAGCCTATATCCAGCAGTGGACTCAGATCTGCTGATGATGGATGATCACCATCATCATGTCAGCCGAAAGACGTCCACTGCTGAAGATAGGCCTCCCCCAAAGATTGCCACAATGACCGGTCCTGTGCCACCCGCATCCAGCGGACTCCTGCGACCTTCACCAGGTCATCACAGTCCACCTTGTGCGGCCTACCCATGCTGCGCCTTCCGGTACGTGGCCGTCACCTTACTTGTGGGGTGGTAGCATGGATGATGCTTGGAAGAAAAAAAAGTTCAAAATGGGGTCGTTTATTCATCGGTTATCTCATCGATTTCACATTATTTTTTCAAGTCTTTAAAAATAAAATGAAATGGTCCTTTCGCATAGTTAATAACAGAAGACGTTCTTCGAAGCGGTTCGCGGCTGTCCCAGTGCAGTTCAAAGTTCTCGACTATTTTTGATAGAATCGTCTCCATTTCCAGCTGAGCTATACGACGACCTGCAAAAATAAGTATTAAGTGCACTCAACCTAAGAACCCTAGGCCAATCAGGAACTGTGTCCAAGTGATGCTGTAAATCAAATTGTCCTAATAGACTTACCAACACAGGTCCTAACTCCGAACCCAAATGGGGCAAGTACGCGAGAGTTCCTGTAGTGCAATGGATCGTCTTTGGCAGCAAACCATCTCTCTGGTATAAACTCTTTAGCTTTTGGAAAATTTTCATCCAGTAATGGCATATAGTTATGCCCAAATATGATAAGAACCTGAAAGTCATATGATTTCATCATTATCAACAAAAATATATGAGAGGCTGGAAAACGGAATACAATGACGGCAATGTTTTATAGTCATCACCATCATTATCATATCAGCTGAATGACGTCCACTGCTGAACATAGGCCTCCCCAAAGATAGCCACAATGACCGGTCCTGAGCCACCCGCATCGAGCGGACTCGTGCGACCTTCATGTCATAAGTTCACCTTGTGGGAAGCCTACCCACGCACCCAAGAGGAAAAAAACTGTGTTCTTAAATTTGTTTTAAAACTATGTGTGGCCTGTCCTCTTTCTAATGATGTATAATAATCCTAGAAAATCTTTCATGAGCTTAGTTTTTCTCCGGTTTTTGAATCAGCCTAACATTCCCGCGGGCGTCGTAAGAGTCGACTACGGGATTGAAGTATCACTGACCATTCTTTGATTTAATTGATGATGGGCAAACATCGTTATCATAGTGGACACATTACTGCGATCGCACGCTTGCCCAGCGTGGCAATTATGGGCTTTTACCTCCTAATGCGTCTATAAACGCATAGTTAGTAGGAGAGGCCTGCTTCTAGCAGTGGACTGCGATAGTCTGATGATGAGTAATACGCAGGCCTCGGAGTATTTGTAGCATGATAAGACTAAGGAGAGCTATGGAGTCGTTGTTAACATTAAAATTAAATTCATACTCATACTCATTCTCATCAATTAAGTTCGACTAAATCGTTTTAACTTATCATTTATCATTTAAACTAACACATAAAAAACATCATATCAAATTTTGTATTATAAAAATGTACCTGTAGGTACCTGTCATTGTACAAGTACCTGTCATAGCTCCAATATTTTAATTAAGTAGGTACAAGTACCAAGTGTAATATTTTCATTACATTTTTATAATAGAACATATATATATGATTTTTTTATGTGTTAGTTTAAGTGATAAATGATAAATTAAACCGATTTAGACGAACTTAATGAATGAGAATGAGTATGAGTATGAATTCAATTTTAATGTTAACAACGACTCTAGCGACCATAGCTCTCCTTAGTCTTATCATGCTACAAATACTCCGAGGCCTGGGGCCTATTTCTCGAAAGCTTGTAGCTTGTAATACAAGCGGAAGTCCTTATCTTATTAAAGATGTTAAAAAGAGACTTCCACTTCTATTACAAGTTACAAGTTTTTGAGAAACGGGCCTCTGGTAATAAGACAACTTACGCCTTTTGGAATTTTGTGTCCAAGCACGTTGTACTCTTCAGTGGTCAGTCTGGAATTCCCAATTGCTGAGATTGGCATCACTCTCATGCCTTCTTTGATGCACGCTTTGAGATAGGGTCGTTTCTCCGATTTGCTCAATATCTCTTCCCTAAGTATGCATTGCTTCTCAGGATGCGTTGCGAGGATATATAAAAGTGATATTACTGTGTTAGATATCTGAAATGTAGATTTTATTATTAAAATTGAAATTCAATTCATAAAATAATATATTTCAATTTAAAAGAATACAATCGACAATAATAAAATGGAGCTAGTTAAGACTTACAACAAAGCCTTTCATATAAAACAAGTCGGATAGTAGAACTAAACTATATTGTAATTTTATGTTCAAATTATTAATTTAAAATATGAACTCGTACAAAAAATGTTGTTAACAATTACGGCTGTCCCAGATCAAAGCCTAGTAAGTGTATTTAGCCAAATTTTACAGGAGAGGCAAATAAACATTTTGTTAAAAAAAAATAGTAGCAGAGACCTTTATCTCACAAGACTTTGTCTTATATAAAGAAGTATAACTTGTTTTATAGGAGAAACTATTGAAACTTTATACACGGTGGAATTTAATCGGTGAACAGGAACCCATTTTTCTAATTCAGTAATCGATGGCGGTCACGTTTATGTAGTACTTAAGTGGAACCAAGTTTTTTTTTAGCATAATTTTTTTTTATGTTGAAATTAAAATTTATTGTCACCCTACTAATGGTTTAGTCTGAAAAGTTTAATACCTCTTTTCAAACTATCAGCCCTAGAAACTTAAAACATAAATGAGCAATAACCACTCACATGCTTTAATTTTTGCGATAGACTCTATTCCTATGTAAAATAAGAGCGATGCATGGCTGATAGTTTGAAAAGAGGTATTAAACTTTTCAGACTAAACCATTAGTAGGATGACAATAAATTTTAATTAAAGTTTAATTTCAACATAAAAATTTGTTATGCTAAAAAAAAACTTGGTTCCACTTAAGTACTACATAAACGTGACCGCCATCGATTACTGAATTAGAAAAATGGGTTCCTGTTCACCGATTAAATTCCACCGTGTATATGTATCTTTTTAGAACTTTTATGTGCCTTACTAACAACTGATTACAAAAAAATAATAGAAATGTTATGTCAATTAGAAAACTGAAACCTAGCAAGTGGTACAAAAATGGTAAATTTTACTGCTTGTAAGCAGTAAACTCTTAAAATGTCAAGTATAAAATCAAGCTCATGCTTACTTTGAAATCCGGATTAGGACTACCATTTTAATGAGGTAAAGGTAAAATTGTAGTATAGTGCATTGGGGTAATTTCAAACTACAGAAATTTTGCTCGGGTAATTTCGGAATGAATCTTTATTATGATAAAAATAACGGTGCGTTTTATGGTAATTTCAAATAAGACGAAATAAGTGAAATGACTGCAAAGCACCCTTTTTAATTGCAATCCAGGGGATTTGAATGATTTTGAAATTACTGACTACCAGTCCTTTCCCGCAGAGCTTCGCTGCTAAGTACTTGCTAACAATTTACTACACATTGAAACTTCCCAAAAACATCATTCTAAGCCGATAAATGTCCACTGCTGGACATAGGCTTCCCCCAGTAGGGTCATTGCCATAACGAGTCATTTTTTTTAAAGTTGTCTCGCACTTGTTTTTTGTTTTTGTAACTTTTAATATGATTTTCACTCAGAATCGCGAGCTCTTTCGATCCTGATAGGAGAAAATTTTGGTATCATCTTTTGCTACGAGTGTATGCATATTGCATGTGCAATAATTGTGCATACCATTCGAATATCACGTGTATAAACAGTACTACACACGCGACTATCGGCTTACCAGCGAAAATAAACAAACAGCAATAAACATTCAATCAGCAATAAGTTTTTCAAAAACTGTTGTACGAAATATCATTTGATCATCAAGTCTTTACGGTGAAGGAAAACATTGTGAGGAAACCTGCAGACACCTGCGAAGAAATTCCAGTGTGTATGTGAAGTCCCCAAAAAGTACTGGACCAGCGTCGGGACCACGCAAAATAGGCACGTTTGATGTCGAGTTGTGGAAAGAAATAGAAAGAAATGACAAACACAATATAATAGCAACAACAACAAGTTGACATTATTTGATTTGTTTTATCAATACCTTCGTCGTAATTTGAAGCTTATGATAATTTGTCCAGGGTTCTTTCATAGCTAGAGACAACGGACAATACCGACAAATAATGCACGACCGTAATGATAGTGACGTTATGAATTATCGAAGATCCAATTTTGTTTATTATCAAATAGTACAATTTTTTGGTGGGTTCTTTGTCGGTTAACAACCAAAACGCCTTGTTAAAAAAAAAACAAAATATACCAATCGTCAGTAGAACAGAATTCCATAATCGCGCACTTTTAGAACACAATCTTGGTCTCGTCTCCAACTTAAATCCTAAGCCTTGAGTTCACATACACTTTTGGTTAAAATCATTAATATTTTGGCCACTTTGATGACGCTGCTGCCCGTCATCGATCGTCGATAAATAAATGGTCAATATCAATTCAATTCCTCAGTCGACTCTTACGACAGCCGCGGGGCGGTGACAAAAACCGCAGGCAGGGAGCGCGGGAGCGGCGACCATTAGAACGCAAACTGCACTCATTACTGACTTGATAGGTTTTATAAATTGTTATATTTGAATTCCTTGTACGACCCTTCGGCAATCATTAAAATCAAAAACCTAGTAAGGGACAATTTCCTTATTCAAAAACCTAGTATGTTCCATTTACAAACTCAAAAACCTAGTATAGCATGCAGTTGCCAGGTTTTTGGACTTGAAAATGTTACTTACTAGGATTTTGAATATGTTGGTGGCATGTAAGAAATGCCCTTGCTAGGTTTGGTGGGTCTTGTAACTTTGATTCTAATTGTGATAGAAATACAGGTGTTTTTGCATTAGATGCAGCTCAGCATTTGGGGCAGATACGTTAAAAAAACGTATTTTGACAAAAAATGTCCCTTGCTAGGTTTTGATTTGGGACAGCCGATTAGTGTCGAAATTATGGTATAAAACACAGATTTCAATATTTTTTTGCGATATGTCAGAAACCGTGTTACATACCCTTCTTTTCAAAAGTGTCTCTTTTAAGGTGGATTTTTATTATGTTGTCGTAATTTTAAATTTGAAAAATTTGGTTTTTATTTTATTTTTAACCGACTTCAAAAAGGAGGAGGTTTACAATTCGTCGAAATCTTTTTTTTTTTATGTATGTTCCCCGATTACTCGAAGACGCGTGGACCGATTTGAAAAATTCTTTTTTTGTTTTAAAGGATATACCTTCTAGTTGGTCCCATTGTCACCTAATTCAGATCTGATGATGGGATCCTGGAGATATCGAGGGAACTCTTCAAATATTGTAGGCACACATGACTATTTTCATTTATTTTCGAAGACTAATCAAGTATTTGCGTCTAGCCATGAACGTTTCAAGTTGGTGATCTGATGATGGAAGGTACAACTCCTTAGCAATTAGGAGTTGGCGGATAATTCTTTAAGTATAACATATTTCGTGTATTTTGGAAGCTATTTGAGTATTTGCCTTTAGGTGGTCATCCTTTCATGTTGGTGAGCTGATGATGAAAGGTACAACTCCTTAGAGATTAGGAGTGGGGGGACAATTCTTTAAATATAACACATTTCATGTATTTTGGAAGCTATTCGAGTATTTGCGTTTAGGTGGTCATCCTTTCATGTCGGTGAGCTGATGATGGAAGGTACAACTCCTTAGAGATTAGGAGTTGGGGGATAATTCTTTAAATATAACATAGTTCATGTATTTTGGAAGCTATTTGAGTATTTGCCTTTAGGTGGTCATTGTCTCATGTTGGTGAGCTGATGACGAAAGGTATAACTCCTTAACGATTAGTATTTGGAGGGTAATTCTTTGAATATAACAACTGTCAAACATTTTAGAGATCTATTCAAGTGTTTGCTTAGTAGTTATGACATGTTGGTGAGCGGTTAGTGATTCTTTAAATAATATAGGCATGCTAAGGCTGTTACCTATAATCTTTGAAATTATTCACACCTGCTGATGATACAATGTACATCTCCTTGATAATGGGATAATACTTTGAATATTTAAGTTATCCAGTTCAGGTTTTCTGGCCTATTACAGTGCAGTACATTCTAATTATAAGTATTTAGATCATACTAAATAACGATTTTACACTACTAATAAAAAAACCGGCCAAGTGCGAGTCGGACTCGCGCGCAAAGGGTTCCGTACCATTATCAATTTATTATTTAAAAAATACAGTTAAATCAACCTACCTCAAAAACTATAGGAGATAATTTTATCAAACCAAAAATCGTTGATAGAGTTTATTAATGTGCATAACATATATTTTTTTCAGAATTTTATATCGCGTAGTTTAAAAAATAGAGGGGGGGGGGGACACATTTTTCAGACTTTGAGACCTGATATCTCGAAAACGATTTGCTTAAAAAAAATGTGATGTATAAACTTTCATATCATTTTCAAAGACCTTTCTATTAATACCCCACACGCTTATGTACAACTAAAAAAAAAATTCTATCCCTCAGTTACATGTATGGCGGGCCCCCACCCAAATGGTTTTTTTTACAATTTAGTATCACATTCCTGTAGCGGTTCATACAATACATATCCTTACCAAATTTCGTTACTGTAGCATTTATAGTTTCCGAGTAAATTGGCTGTGACAGACGGACAGACGGACAGACGGACATGACGAATCTATAAGGGTTCCGTTTTTGCCATTTTGGCTACGGAACCCTAAAAAGCAAATAATAAAATATTTTAAAATAAAAATAAAACCGCCTTCAAAATTCGCCCGAACTAAAAAGTAAAAAATAATTTTAGTTCCTACTTCTTAGGATTTCCTACCCAAACCTTTAAACCTTTTACCCTATTCATTGAAATAAAATATTATGGCTAGGTATCCTACAGATTTCTTAGAAGTCGGTGCCAAGCCAAATATGTTCACTTCGCGAGTATATGACTGTATTTGATAGAGCTTTGTAACTTACTGTCACTCCGGTTATGCTTTTATCAAAATGACTGAGGTAGATCATTCTGTTAATAAAAACATAATCGGAGTGACAGTAAGTTACAAAACTAGATCTAATATATACCTATGAACATATTTGGCTTGGCACCGACTTCTAAGAAATCTGTAGGATACCTAGCCATAATATTTTATTTCAATGAATAGGGTAAAAGGTTTAAAGGTTTGGGTAGGAAATCCTAAGAAGTAGGAACTAAAATTATTTTTTACTTTTTAGTTCGGGCGAATTTTGAAGGCGGTTTTATTTTTATTTTAAAATATTTTTTTCTACTCAGAATCACGAGCTTTTTCAATCCTCATTAATAGAAAAAGTATCCCGAAAATTCCTTTTAAGCCGCCAGACGGCTGCCACCAGCAGCTCTCTCTCGACCCAGCTCAGCCCTACCCGGGTGCTCCCACTGGGTCACCATTTTCTCTCTTCCTTGGCAGAAGACTTTCAATGACGAGCTAGCACTGCCGCTAGCGACGCGCCGACAGCCGCGCATCGAGCACCAGCCTCTCTCTCTCCATCGGTCTTCCTTTCCAGATCTCAGATCAGACTTTGCCTTGCCTTACCGCATCATCATCACCAACCATTTTCTCTCTCGCCATGCCCATGGCAAATTTTCCTTCAACAGCCTCTTAATACCGTCCCCGAATGACGGTGCAACGACCGTCCCACCTTCGTGGGATGCGACCCGGCCACAGCTGCAGTAGCGGAAACGTGGCAGCAGCCACATATACTCCAGGAGGAGTATCGTTTGTATTGTTAATTCAAAAAATCCATACATTTTTGTCTTCCACTGAGTTATTTAGGTCGAAAAAAGTATATGAAAATTAGTAACTCTCAATGGATTTTTTTTGGGACAATTTTTTATCTTTATCAGGATTGAAAGAGCTCGTGATTCTGAGTAGAAAAAATGCAAAAAATTCTAAATAGGGAAAATTAAAAAAACTAATACAAAATAAAAATTCTCCACATTAAAAATTAATCTGATTTAAGGAAACAAGCGTCTTAATTAATAACGATAGTGAATAGCAAAAACGCTAAAAATTACGCTGAAGGTAAGGAATGATTTTTGGGAAATTTAATCAAGAAAATGGTGGTAAAATACACCGTTAATTATATACCTACCGTGTCTATTCCCCCCGTTAATATTTCGCGAGCCAAAATTTTTGCAGATTCAACATCTACTTTAATCAGTGAGTCAAAAATTGACTTTGTAGTTTTAGAAGCTTTCTTCGAACTCTCTAAATTATCCATCGCATTTTCAATGAAGTATTCACTTAATCTGAAAATTATAATCAATGATTTCACAGAACAAGATAAAATATTTATGCAAGTTTGTACAGCTAATTAGAAAAAAGAGGTAACTCCTATTTTAACGACAAACGGGTCTTTATCGCGGAAACATACGTTTATTATTATCCTGACGTTTCGGGCATGACGTTACACCAGGACAGGTTAACCCCTTACCCGTTTGTCCTTAAAATATGAGCGATGATTGTGAAAGTTTAATTCAATATATAAGAGGTAACTTCTCATTTCATACAAAATGATGTTATACTGAGGTTTTTACCTTTATTATCAATCAAACAATCATAGTTAATAAAAGAGGAAAAATGTAAGGGCACCTTATACGACACAACGGGTACATGGGAGATCATCTGATGGGAAAGTCTGAGAGAAGAGAAGAAGGTCTAGCAAGACACACATCGACTAGATGAAGGAGGAAGTTGGTTCGGGGTCGAGTTGTATCAGGGCCATTTTTTTCAAATATCATTTTTACTCAGAATCATGAGCTCTATCGATCCTAAAAGAAGAAAAAAAATGTTTCAAAATGTTTAGAATTTTTCATTCTGTCAAACCGGCATACAAAATTTACGGAAAGATGATAACGGAATGTAAAAAACCTTGGGACAAAACAATTCTCCTATCAGAATCGAAAGATCTCGCGATTCTGAGTGGAAATCGTATTAAAAGTATCAAATCTACAAAAAGGGGGTGGGGAAAAATGGCCCTTCACTCCCATCAAGCAATTGTTTCCACCAGCAACAGCCCAGTTTTCAAATTGATTGTACCTTTCTATTTCTTTATAGATGTTCATTCCTCGTTTGAATGCAGGCGTCGAGTAATATTTCCACAAGCTTGGAAGAAAATCCAACTTATCAGTTATGTAAAAAAAATCATGTGTAGCTCGTATTAGCCTTTTGACGGGCGAATCTTCGTGCAGATCTGGATCGAAGCAGTGCAGACGCACACCAAGACCGATTACGGCCACTGATTCAAGCGCCCACAAATTCATTTCTTCGTTTAGTTCCCTCTTTAATTTGTTGTTTTCATCACGGCACGATTTTAACCTTAAATAAATTAAGTATAATATTTTATTCGGTTACCGCGAGGCTTACACATGAAATAAAACTATGAAAACGGGTAAACTCGCGTATATTGACTAATTTTAACTTCATTCCGACGTTTCGAACACTTTACAGGGATCGTGGTCTGCGGATGACTTACAATGGAGGAAATTTGATAGATCTACCTCGATCAAAATAAGAAAGATAAGTACAAAACTACCCACAAAGAAAAATATATTAATCCACAGACAATAAATTTTAAGGGTGGATGTACATACTAAATTTTTTCTTTCTTATGTTGATGGAGGTAGATCTATCAAATTTCCTCCATTGTCAGTCATCCGCAGACCACGAACCCTGTAAAGTGTTCGAAACGTCGGAATGAAGTTAAAATTAGTTAATATACGCGAGTTTATCCGTTTTCATAGTTTTATTTCATAAATTCACAATAAAAACACGGTGTACCTACGTATACCTACTTAATTTTTCCGACTCAAATAATTAACATATATGTAAGAAACCTATTGAGTAGGGTATCAAAAGGAAGGACTTTGAATAACGATTACGAATATACCTACATGTTTGTTCGTTTTTAAACAGCAGTCATGTTTTCCATTTTGTTTGTTTTGTTCCTTAATTTCAGTGGTAGGTATTAAAAAAAATTACCTTGTGACAAATTCTTCAGCGATTTCAGAAATAACATCAGTATATGGTTGTATGTTCTTCGGTTGCATTAAAATAGGATTCACTTTCGATCGAAGTATTTTCCAATTTTCACCATTGCTGCAATTAATGTGTTGAAATAAATTATCTAATCAGTTAAAATTGCATTTTTACCTATTGTTTAAACATACATGTTGTATTATGCTTGACGGTCTAATAAGTTAGGTAGAATTTTATAAAGGTAGAATGATAGATTTGATGTATTTTTTTAATTACAGCGTAAAAATGTTTTTGATTTACATACAGAGTTCCATTACCATTCAGTATATTTGTCTTGAAAGCGATTATTTCTACTCGTTTTGTTGCCTATTTAAGATAATTATTATTTTCGATCACTATCGTTTTGACTAAAATGTGATTCAGTTTAGGACCTAATCTGAATCGCCAATTGTGTCAGTTCTATAACTGTCCAAAATTGACAAGAAGAACCTAAATTGAATCGCTTTAAGAGATCCCAGCAGTCCTCCTGAAACTCAAAATCTTGTCCCTTTTTTATATGTTTTCAAATTATTTAGAAAACGATATATGTATTATGTATGTGTATATTTACTCCGTTCCAAGTCCGGTGATTCGTTTAGGGTCGTATTCTCTTTTATGTTGTTGGTAGTAATAGGTCAGCGACCCAAACCCAGGTCGAACAGGGCCATAGAGATTTCTATCTTCGGTTTTGAGTATCTGTGGATAAAAAAAAGTGACAGCTGGAATGTCACAGTAGAAGCGACAGTTTTTAATTTAAAGTTAGTTTTGGTTTTCAGCCTACGAGGGATGCCTGTCAGGCATTAGGAGGTAATAGGAAGTACATGCCCATAATCGCCACGTTGGGCAAGCGAATTGGCGATCGCAGTATGTAATTGTGTTCATTATGATGATGCTGCTGCCCTAATGGGCAGCAGCATCATCATAATGAACTATCAATCTTCTATTAAAAAATGGTCTGTGCTGTGACACTTAAATTCCTTAGTCGACTCTTCCAAGACCCGCGGGACGAGTTGGAGTGGTGACAAATGTGTTCTTAAATGCCGTCACTACATGGCCAAAACCCAAAAGTTATGACGTAATTTTAAACTTAATTATGTACATTTTTTTTGCTCTCGACCGAATTGAGTTAAAAAAAGCCTTAAAATCATTTATATCCTTACACCTAAATATTGGACATTCTAGATTTAGATATGGACGAAAATGTGCCACAAATTTAGACGATTTTCTTGCTTTTTTATCTTGCTAAGTGTCAGTTTTACAAGTTTTGATAAAATTTTGCTCCCATTCTTCGACCATTAATTATAAGGCTCCTAAAATACACTTTTTTTGTTTGGTTCACACATTTATCTTATTATCAATCTGGACTCAGAAGGAGATTCGAAAGTACCGTTGACACAACAAATGACGCAACATTTACCAAGAAAAGAGTTGTTCATAGATGTAGCGAGTGATTAAGTAATCTATTGTCTGGAATTATCTGCACTTAAACTATGAATATATCCTAGATTGACTCGTACACTGTTGTGTCAACAGAATTTTCGAATCCCATTCTAATCGCGGTTTGATAATACTTACGTGGTCTACTGCTTCTGGATCGAATAAGTAAACATTGTCGCATCTACCAAAACTCCCACCAAGTTTCACTATAGGTCCGTACAATTCATGAAGACGTTCATACAATTCAACTCCTTTATAACCTGATAGTTTGCCTGAGGAACAAAATATTGAAAATAAAGATATGTCCTACGTAGGCGATTCAAAGCGACGACATTAATTTATTTTGCGACGCGATTCGGTGCGAAGTCCTATCGATCGGACATTTTCAATAAACAAAACGACACATTGTTCGGTCGGGCGTCGCGTCTTGTCGCGCGAAAATATCAATCAAACTGATCGCGTTCGCATCACGTCGCCCGTACGCCGCGCCAGGGTTGGTCACGTAGGACACTTGTATTAGCTGGCTGTTAAGTTTCATATCCACTAGAGGCAGCCTCGGGTCGAGCGGCCTCGACTTGAAGCAAATAGCCTCAGTTTGAGGCTGCTCGCTCTGAGGCAACAGCTTCGGATCAGCTCGAGGCGTGTCGCATCAGCTTGATCCGTAGCTGTTGCCTCACGAGCGACCGTCTCCACTAAACACACGGCTCGGACTGAGGCGCCTTTGAGCACAGCACAGAGAGCGACAAAATATGTCTCGGCTCGCGGCGACTGATTTGCCTCGCGTCGCGGCGTGCCTCAGGTTGAGGCAGCGTCTCCACTTGCGCAGCCTCGGAGTGAGGCAGCCGTTCGACCCGAGGCTGCCTCTTGTGGATAAGCGGTTTTTGATTTCATCGCGTCGCGTTCTCAAGTGAATCGATCATCTAGGACACCACGTAAAAGTCATGCCTTTTACCAGCATATGGTTGGTTGACAACCAAAACTCACTAAGCAACAAATACCTACTTGTAACAAAGCTCGTATCTCAGTTGTGATTTAATACTGATATACGAGTTTGCTACGCGTTGTGACAGTTTTTTATACTTAGTGAGTGTTAGCTGCTAGCCGACGATATAGGTTTGTTTTCATAAGGCGTTTTTACCCTACAAGGATTCCCTAAGGTTAATAAACATGAGAGTATACAGCAATACATAGCTATTTATTATACAAAGGTTTTTTTTTTCTGTAGGAGTGTAATTGACACGAATGAAGTGAGTATTTTAAAAAGACACGACGAGGAAAAACGGAAATCACGGCAGGACCAACCAGACCGTGCAGAAAAATACGAATACAATAAAAATAATTCCTGCACGCGTTTACGAAAGTACATTTGATATTCACAAATGTTTTACGGTGAAGGAAAACATCGTGAAGAAACCTGCATACACCTGCGAAGAAATTCAAGGGTGTATGTGGAGTTTAGTCCCCAACAAGTACTGGATCAGCGTTAATAGGCACGTTTGATGTCGAGTTGCGGATAAAATTACCAGAATACAACAACGACATTAGTTTACCATTAGAGTTAGCATTTTCTGAGCATAATATTCATAGTCAAAAATCAGGGTGATCCGTTTAATAGCCTCATCTGTAAAAATTTAAAGAAATTGCCATCACCAGCTTGTCTCAGTCCACTGTCGAACGTATGCCTATGGGCATTTCCTAC
>JALPQI010004472.1:0-75585 GCA_025490895.1 Thaumatotibia leucotreta
AAAAGTAGGTACTCCTTTTTTGTTGAGTTTTTCTAACGTTTTCAGCTAAATATTGCCTCACCTAATTATACTAAGAAAAATATGCAATAATTACCTTATAGCGCATTTAATATTTATCGTAGCATAATTAGGTGAGGCGATATTAAGCCGAAAACGTTAGCAAAACTCAAAATAACGTGTTACAAAAAAGAGTACTTTTTGAAGTCTCGAATCTCTGAAATTATAAGACCTACGGTCATGCATGTTAGCTCAACTTGTTGGACATGTATTTATCTTTATAACGTATTATATCAAAAAACATAAGATTTTTTAAATAAAAATCAGAAACTAAAAAATGACCGTAAATTTCGCAGTTTTTCACGTACCACGCAGCTAGCACAAGTTTTTCTTGCTTGTAAAATGTGGTTTTATACTGCCCTATGGTGTCTAAACAACATACCAAAAATGCAGGGATACTACTTGATTTGCGAATTTAGGGTTAAATGATGTAAGATTTAACCGTTCTAATATACAATTGAGGCATAAGGATTTATAGCACCACTTATTCTAAGATGTAATTTCGAATAAGCGTTTCCAATGTTTCCATAGCATAAAAACACTCGCTCTAGTTTTAATTAAACAATTAAACATTTAAATTGCGAAAAAACATTTAAATTGAAAAAACAATGGCAGCTCAACGGAATTCCGCTTGAATGCAGCAATCAATCCTAGCGCGAACTGTGCGATTCCCATTCCAATTGTAGGTACCATCGCCCACACTGCTGGCTATACATCGGTAGATAGTAATATACAAGTTGCTGAATATTTTTTAAATTGCAAGAACATACTCGAAAGTTTCCGAGAAATTTCATGGGAATTTAATAGTAAGTTCCTAATGAGAATGTTTCCATGAGAACTTATAAAAATGTGTTACAAATAAATATTTTAGCCCATACATGTCCCACTGCTGGGCACAGGCCTTCTCTCATAAATGAAAGGGATTAGTCTAATCTATAGTCCCCATGCTGGACCAAAACGGTTTGGGGATTTTACATACAACTTTCAATTTCTTTTCGGATGTATGCAAGTTTCCTCGCTATGTTTTCCTTCGTACCGAGGACTAATGGTAAATATAAATTGATATTCCGTAGGTACATAAATTCCGAAAAAACTCATTGGTACGAGCCAGGGTTTGGACTCACGACCTCCGGATTGAAAGTCTAAACTACTGGACCACCACCGCTCTATGTCACCAAAAATGTGTTTTAAGTACCGTAAAGCCGGGTTACTTTGTCCCAAAAAAATTATGTGTTTTACTTCTCATTCGATTTAATTGAAATACAACACATTTATGTTTGAATTGATAAATCAGAAGTAAAGTTAAGAGTGTAATCAAGTAATTTACACACTTTCTTTTTAATAAAATAATATCCAAGAGTTTTTTTCTGTTTCGTAAAGTTTGGGCTAAAGTAATTTATATTCGGGAGGGTTACTTTGGCCCATGACTTTTTTTCGTGTTGTAGCGTAACGCTTATTAATTATGAAAATAAGTAACATGTTTAGACAAATTACAAATAAAATAGCACCACTTCCTCTTATACATTGTTTGTTTTATTGCAGTAAAATTAAGATTTCATCGTAATGACAAATGCAAACTAAATTAATTATTATGATCAGGGCCCGTAACTTTCATGCCGATGACATCAATTTGACGTCACGCTCCATTTAGGGTGATCCGAAATAGTTTTATTAATCATTAGTCGTCAATAATTTTAATCATGTACAAATATCTTCAAAAGTAGCATATTTACTCGCGAAATAAATAATTCCTACTTGATACGTGCTGTACGTTAAAGAGGAATTCTGTTTTCTACGTAATTATTGAAATGTGTTAACAATATCATTAAAAACAATGTATGTATAAAAACAAATCAAATAGTTTTATTTATGTTTCACGTATCAAGTAGGTGTAATTTATTTCACGTGCAAATATACTACTTTTGAAGTTATTTGTACATGATTAAAATGATTGACGACTAATGATTAATAATAAACAATAAAACTATTTCGGATCACCCTAAATGGAGCGTGACGTCAAATTGATGTCATCGGCATGAAAGTTACGGGCCCTGATTATGATATAAATTTACAACTCCATCATAAAAGTCTTTTCATATACTTCTTATTTCGATTAATTCTAACGTTTGTCCTGAATTTCATCGGCATTTAACATTTTTATGCTGTGCTTTTTGCAACTTTTAGATACCTAACTTCCATTAAAGATTTTTTTTTGTATTAAAACCTATTTAGTTATTTACTTCATGATGTTCCTAATTTCTCAATGTATATTCATAGCCGCTCTCGTAATGTTCAGTTAAGCAGTTTTCGTGTAAAAATGTGATAGACAAAAAGTTCGACAGAGGGGCAGACTTATTTAAAATTAACAGTTTTAGTATGTGTCGGGATGCAAAATTCATACCTAAAACGCCTGATAACAATAAATCATCTAATTTACGCGATGCTTTGGTTTTATGATAAATTTAATTTTGGGCCAAAGTAGGGGGTACCCTAGGGCCAAAGTAACCCGGCTTTACGGTAATTATTTTATATCGCAAACATGAACAAGGCAGCAAATATAACTCAGGCATGTATCTAGTACGGTCTTAGCTTGATTAGATTATTAGTTAAATTTAGATTCCCGAGAACATTATCTATAGAAGCTTTGCAACTTATGAAACTTCTCCTAAGTACAATGCTATCGGTAGACCTTATGCTGTTTGTAATAAGGTCCACCGATGTACATCTAACAGTGTTGTTGATTGTACGTAAAACCATTCCACACACGCAAGCCAAATAATGTTTCATTTGGAAACTCATTATTTTACGCCGTCGTTTTGGGTGTGTAATATTTTATACAATAAAATTTATTACACATATAATGGCTTTTAAATAGGTCAAGTATCGTGGTGTGATGTGACTAAATTACGTAGAAACATTATAAAAAAATAGTGGTATCCGTTTAAAGCTCTCATCAGTATCGTATCGTATCCTGATTATGAAGAGGTAAATAAAAATAACATATCAAGAGAAAACATAAATTGGAACACTCAAAGAGTAGCCACGACTATTTGTAATCAAAGAGAACTGTTATTACGACTTGATTATGCAACTGACAAAGAGTAGAAAGAATAGGAAACACAAAGGAAAGTCTTCAATAGATCACTTGAGTGCCCACTAGATGGTGCGCAAATATGAGAGAACCCGCTCTCGTTGAGTGTTGGCATTAATATAAAATAAAATAAAATATTAAATTTTTGACTAACATGTACATAGTATAATAAACACAGTTTTTGTGGAAAAAAGTAAATTATTTTTTATTTAACTTGTACGTTGGTAAACTAGGTATTTTTTCTTCAGTGTATGAGATGTCATATTTATAGTCAAAGCCCGAACGACGCGAGCAAAAATGAATTTTTCACTAGTGCTTAATGAAATATCGATTATTTTATCGTCATTCATATAAACATTTTTTTTATTTGAAATTTATAGATCATACTTATTATGTTTCCCTAGTAGTCCCACTTCTTTTCCAGATATGAACTTATATAAGATTTTTAAAATTAAAACACCAACTTTTTTTTAGTCAACACATTTCGATATTTTTTGTGAATAATTTCGCCTAGAGGATGTAAAAGTTATCTTAAAAAGTGCACTTTGGATTTTCAAAAGATATTCAAGTTGGTTTTTAGGCTTTATTTTCGATTTTATAACTGTCCTATGGTATGGTACTAGGTATTATTAACATATTATTGTTTATCAATTTTAGATCGCAATGCCTCTCATTAGTTACGGTTGTATAAACTACTATTGATCAATATATTTCTAATTCATAAAATGTTGGTATGGATGTCGATAGAATAGTCGATATTAATAATAACTAAGCACTATAAGTGCATTTTTGCTCCCGCCATCTGGGCTTTGTTTATATAATACAATTATAATAGTGTATTCCTACAGAAATCAAAAGAGACTCCATGTGCATTGGTCTCGTTGCAGTTTACTCACAAAATGTTCAAAGTATTTAATGTTTACCTACATATTTTTACATTTATTTAAAATCAATCGTTAGTGAAAGAAGACACAGTTTGATAATATTAAAGTTCTGCGCCCTGCGGGCCTGCGCCCTGTTTGTTTTTTATGCAAAAAAACTATACATATTAAGGACATTGACATCAGATTTGCTTAAATACAAATTGTAATCAATTGTGATTATCGTGAGACATAGAGACATCGTTAGAGAATGAAATTCACTTGTAGAAATTATTCAGCTCACCTACCTCTCAGACCTCAAAACATGGGAGGGTGTAAATATTACAATATCGCACCCCCAACGAACATTGTTTTATTTATAAACAATTTGAAACATGACAGCAGGCTTAGCATATATTATGATTAGTGCGACAGTATATTAGTAATTGATAGTTATTTATAAATATTTTGTAAGTTATCATATATTATACTGATAATGTAACTGAATAAGTTCTGTTAGGAAAGAGCGGTGCCTCCTAACACAAGTATTGCTATACTTACCAGGAGGTGCTGGCCACAAATAGTTATTTGTTATACAAGGGTGCAAAGTTGTATTTTACCCGCGAGTATGAAATTGAAACACGAGCAAGCGAAAGGATTCTATAGTTGAACCACGAGCAAAGCGAGTGGTTCTAAAATAGAATCCTGAGCAGCGAGTGTTTTAACATACGAGAAGTAAAATACATTTGCACCCGTGTGTAACACAAAACTTTTCCCCTCACTATAGCGAGGAAACTCAAAAAAGGTAATTATTTGTTCACATTACAATCATCATCGGGTTAGTGATAATAATTTTCCAAATGCATCATGTATTTAATGCAAGATTTTGTCGCAATAAACTTACCACGAAAAAGTAAACGCAGCACGATTTTAACACATTCCTGTAGTTGCACACCAACGCCAATGCATTATTAAATCATTCTCATTCATTATTTTTACAAAATTATAACAGAACACCCTGAAAGTTGTTTAGTTTACTATTTTTAGGTATTTTTTGGGGGATGTAGTTACTCGCGTCCGTAGGTCTTACCACCTTTCCTAGGCCCACCCTACACGTGTCCCCTGGGTGGTGCAAAACGAGTAACAACGCCGAGCAACAGGCGGCGGTTAACTAACCTGTACAGTGGCCTAACTAGCCACTTCCGTTGAAGGTAGGAAATGACTTTCACAACCCGTAACCCAGCAAGGCCGGGGACCTTGGCTTAACTGCCCGCGTCGCGAGGAAGAAAACCTCTCTAAAAAAAATACCCCAATCCTAAAGTGTGGAACGTGCTGAAAGGATGTATGGCTGAAGGGTATTCAGTTAATAGCGCCAACCTCGACGGACCTGGCTGACGTCGTTGTAATGGGCCTTCTCATAGGAATGGGCGTTACCCTGTGAGTGACCACTTAGATCGACCCTACTCGTGGGAACAAAAACGAAATGAATGAACAAAATCAAACACAAAATAATCAACAAACTGACCAACAACTCAACCAATCACCCAAGCAAGACAATCGCAAGACTTACACTCAGCAAGTCTTCCATAGAAGTTTCTTTGAAAGCAGGCCGAGATCTGCATCATTGTCTGAACTAGCAGGCAGTACGTCAAGGGCACAGTCCATTGAACTCTTTTCTGAAAAGGAAAATGTAGGGACAATCCAAAAACAACCGAATTGGCAGCGTGTACCTTCAAGCAAAAAGAGAAAAATTTGTCAAGATCCTCCATCGCCTGAAGGCACAAAGCTTGACAACAGATTTGATGCTTTGCCTTTAGATCAAGCCGATAATCCTCCTGCTAAGGTGATTGGCCCAAGCAAACCACCACCAATTGTTCTATATGGAATTGAAGATCTGAACCAACTAACAAAGTTAATAGACACAATAAGCCAACCAGAACAATATAAGTATAAAATAATTAACAAAAGCCTACTTCATGTATTGATCAACACTACTGATATGTATAAAAAAGTTATGGACCTTCTTAGGCTAAATGGACTTATAGGTCACACCTTTGCGAGGAAGGACACAAAGTGCTTCCGCATTGTTATTAAAAACCTTCACCACACAACCCCACATAGCGCAATCGTGGAGGCAATTGAGAACACTGGGAACAAGGTGAAAGGAGAAATTATAAACGCCCGATATGGCGTAGAAAAGAAACCAACTACCACCTTCTTTGTTAACATAGAACCCGGCGTCAATAACAAGGAGGTCAAAAAGATCCAGTACGTATATCACCAACGTGTAAAGATTGAGGATCCTCGAAAGTCAACAACGATTGTTCAATGTCACCGCTGCCAACAATATGGACACACCAAAAATTATTGCTCCCGACCATATCGCTGCGTAAGGTGTGGCGAGGGACACAAGTCATCGGAATGCAAGAAAGATCGAAATTTGCCAGCAAAATGTGCATTGTGCACTCGAGATCATCCTTCAAACCACAAAGGGTGCCAGGTATACAAAGAAATCCTTGACAGAAAGAAGAATAAACCCCGATCAAGCAAACCGAGACCTCCAGCATACAATCACGAAAATCGACCCGGCTATCGTAACGACCCGATTACCCCAACTCCGCCAGTCTCTAATGACTTGCCAAGATCGTATTCTGACGTAGCGACTGGACGCAGTCACGGATTACCGATTAAAGAAAAACCACCCGAATCTGACTCACGATTACCACAGCCAACTATAGTAGAACAACTCCTAATAAAACAAAGTGAAAAATTTGATTTACTCCTACAACAAATAAGTTCCCTTATGGGACTATTGACACAAGTTATATCCAAACTTATCCCGAGCTAGCTATCCGGGTTGCCATATGGAACATTAACGGGCTATCCCCGAACATCTCAGAACTCGAAACAATACTTTCAGACAATAAAATTGATGTAGCACTACTGTCAGAATCTCACGTTACCACGCGGAGCTCCTTCCGACTTAGAGGATACCATGTGTACATAACCCCTCACCCTGACGTCAGAGCACACGCAGGTACGGCTATTGTTATTAAATCACACTTAAAGCACTCGCCTATAGAAGCCTACACTGCAGAATATCTACAAGCCACCTCGATAAGGTTAGAGGACCGTTCTGGGCCAATTGTGCTATCAGCAGTATACTGCCCACCGAAACACAGAATCTCTGAGCAAATGTTTCTCGATTACTTTAAAACTCTCGGCCAACGCTTTATCGCGGGGGGCGATTGGAACGCGAAACATACCTACTGGGGCTCGCGGTGCACAGTGACAAGAGGTCGAGCACTGAAACAATGTGTAGACAAAATGAAGCTGCAATCATGGTCCTCGGGGAGTCCTACCTACTGGCCTTCGGATCCTAATAGATCGCCTGACCTTCTAGACTTTTACATAGCCAAAGGAGTGAGTCAACTTTACACCAGCGTTGAATCTTGCCTAGATGGATCATCTGACCACACCCCGGTTGTTCTCAATCTTTGCGCAAGCGTAGTAAAACAAGAAAGGCCGGAGTCGTTATACAACGTCAATACTGATTGGGATGGTTTCCGTGACTACCTCGATGAAAATGTCAATCTAAATACTTCAATGAAATCCAAAGAAGACATAGAAGAAGCGTGCCTAGGTATTACTAACTTAATCCAATTGGCTGCGTGGCATAATACACCAGTTCCACCAAGCAAACCGAAAACCTTTAACACACCCCTGGAAATCAAAATAAAGCTCGAAGAGAAGCGACGCCTAAGAAGACGATGGCATCTATCCCATCACCCGGCTGATAAAACTAGATATAATCGTGCAGCGAGGGAACTCAAGCGCCTGCTATACGAGTGTACCAACAATAACCTGAAACAAACACTGGAAATGATGTCACCAAACGGTCGAAATGATCACTCTCTTTGGAAGGCCACTAGAGGGGTTGACAAATCACAAAAATATTGTCCTCCAATAAAAACCAGCGGATCCTGGGCAAGAACAGAGAAAGAAAAAGCCGAAGCCTTTGCATTACATCTGTCAGAGGTATTCCAGCCTAACCAAAGCGATAGTGGTCATGAAGACAGTGAACAAGATAGCATTTTAAACCAAGATCTGCAATTATGTCTACCCATACGGCCAACGTCACCGAGGGAGATCTCTAGGATGGTTCGTACCATGGATCCTAAAAAGGCTCCTGGCTATGATCTAATCACACCAAAGGTGCTTAGAGAATTACCCAAGAAAACGATTACCTTTCTCGCTTGCTTATTCAATGCCATACTTAGATCCGGACACTTCCCTGGAGCATGGAAAGTTGCTCAGATTATAATGATTCATAAACCAGGTAAACCAGCTCATGAAGCCGGGTCCTACCGTCCCATCAGCCTCACTCCCGTGCTATCAAAACTATGGGAAAGAATATTCCTGACCCGTTTGAAGCAGTACATTGATGAATGTGAAGTCATACCCACGCACCAATTCGGATTTAGACAATCACATTCCACAATAGAGCAAGTACACCGGGTACACGACGCAATACGCCAGTGCTTTGAACGCAAGCAGTATTGCTCTGCAGCATTTTTGGACATCCAGCAAGCATTTGATCGTGTCTGGCATAAGGGCTTGCTATGCAAGATAAAAGAAAAACTACCCCACTCGCTCTTTCACATCGTAGCTTCGTACCTATCCGACAGAATGTTTCAAGTGAAACTAGGAGATGCGCGATCTTGCTTTCACAACATAGAAGCGGGTGTACCCCAGGGTTCTGTGCTGGGTCCTACGCTCTACAACATATTTACTTACGACCTGCCTACTTCAGAACATGTAACTGCTGCTACCTATGCAGACGATGTAGCATACCTCTCCTGCCATACTTCACCTGAAAAAGCCAGCGAGCAGCTACAGCTTGTCCTAGATGATATCCACAGATGGCTAGCAAAATGGCGGATTAAAGCTAGTGCCCAAAAATCAAACCACATCACCTTTAGCCTAAGAAGGGGAGACTGTCCCGCAGTCAGACTTGGCAATAATACTCTGCCTCACTGCGAGAATGTCAAGTACCTAGGATTCTGCCTGGATCGGCGCCTTACATGGAAAATTCACTTAAAAAACAAACGAAATGAAATGAACATAAAATATAAAAATCTTAATTGGCTTATGGGACGAAATTCAACCTTGTCTGTAGACAACAAACTACTGCTATACAACTCCATTATAAAACCTATCTGGACCTACGGCATCCAACTGTGGGGAGTAGCCAGTGACAGCAACATAATGTCCTTGCAAAGATCGCAAAACGCCATCCTCCGAGTGATTGCCAAAGCACCTTGGTTTACTCGAAATGATGAAGTTCATAATTACCTCAATATGCCGACCGTTAAGGAAGAGATAAAACACCACACAAATAATTATATTGAGCGGCTAGCCAGGCACCCCAATCCCCTGGCCAAAAGCTTACTGGAAAAAACACAGACTGTACAACGCCTTAAAAGGAAGCATATAAAAAAATGTGCTTAGTCGCTTATAGTGGGTTAGAGAGGCAATGGCCTCCAAAATCCGAAACTCATACTTATACTTCATCAAAATTGATTATAGTCGTTATCGACTGATGGCAGTTATACAAAAAAAAAGAAAAAAAAAAAAAAAAAAAAAAAAAGTTTACTATTTTTATGCGTGTTCGAGTCGGTAAATAAAGATTATAACCTATAATATTCTTTGACAATGTTGACGTTGACATTTTCTGCGTTTTGTGATTGCATCTAGTCATCTTATCATCATTCACTAAAACAATTGTTACTTATGGAATTTTAGGATTTATATGTTAAAATCATCATATTATATAAAGGTTTGTATTTTACACTAAATTCTCAAACAAATTATTTAATTATCATTAATATGGAACAATTTCCATGAGCATTTTACGTTTTGTTATTCCAAAACCAAGATCATTACTTTGCCACACAATTGAATAATATGCGTTTTTACACGTTCGTATTAAAGGATAAACGAGCACTTTACGAGCTAGTGAGGGGAAAATACCTATATTGTAAACAGATTTTGATACCTAATAAAATATTTTGATTTGATTTTGATTTTGATATCACCCCCAGATAGACTATCCGTCCCACTTATTAATAAATTTTGTAAAAGACGGGTAGTCTATCTATAGCGCCAATTATGTGCTAAGACTGTATAGCAGTGGCGGCGCGTCCATACAACCCGATTCCCACCGGCTTCCCTAAATTTTTCCCTCATTTATCAAACTCATTCAATATTATCATTTTAGTACATTCGTGTAACATTACCAATACATCTGTACCTTTAATTGAATAATGCGAACTACTATTATCTCTACAAAAGAGTTCAACCAATAATAGCGCGTAAAGGAAAATAACCCGGTTCGACGTCGGCTTTTTATTCCGATCTTATTTATTCATAAAACTACTTCGCGACATCGAAACGCACGCACACATTCACAAAGTCCCATTCACAGAACTGGCAAAAATGGCGGCTAGGTAAGCCATAGATCGCCGGCTTATCGAAACATTCCGTTATTTGAATTGATGCTTTATTATGTACAGTGTAAGGTCTATTTTGGTATGCATCACTTCACTAATTTGAATCCGGGCGAGTCCTTTAAGCATTGCCAATATTGCAATTACAAAACCTGCATTGAATTAATGGGCTAATCATTGTAAAATTTTGGTGTTATTAATGTAAAATATTTTAAAATAAGGATACTTTATTACAAATTATACATGGATTTAGAAATGAATTAATTTCACAAAATTAAAGAGTTAGATTTGTGCGTGCGGAGAAATAATAGATATCATAGCAACACTCAGATTGGTCAGATTCGGTGTTTACGTTTGTTGTTTATATTGTCGGTTTTTCGTAAGTTTAGATGATAAAGTTAAATTAACTAATAAAGTTGCTTGTGGTGAGATTCGTGACTGTGTGATACGTATTGGTTGTGTGATACAGTGTGTTCGTTGCAAATACTAAGCGGCAGTTAGGTAAATATTTTGTGAGGATTTCATAAGTTGTTAAGATTTAAGGTTAAATTAGTTTATAATAATCATTCTGATGGTGGCTCTAATTCGTTTTGATTGTTGTCTAGTAGATTATCTACTGATATTATGCTTTTCAAAGCTGTTTTTTTAAATAAAAGGTACATCGTACAAAAAGGCCGTTCTCGCGTCGGCGATGACTAATTCGGCCCAAAATCACGCGCAAAGCGACTAACACTTAAGGAGTTGTTTGATGTTACACAATTTTAGGAATAATAGGATCGAAACTTCCCTTGGCAACCATTATGATGCCCACCACCGCAAAGTGGAGCGAAATAGAAAGACAAGGTTTTTTGCTCCGAGTTGCCCTACGAAAATTTTCACGCGCCGCCACTGCTGTATAGGTAAGACTCTCTGTAGTTAGACGTCTCTGTCAAGTTCATGCATTAGCAGACGCTCGTGCATTATCTTAAGAATGTAGTCTGTGGTTCGAAAAAACTCAGGTCAAATATCTCGGTAATTATCTTTGTCTACAGTCGTAATTACTGGCGAGCCGGGTTACGGCGAGATAACCGAAAGAGGATCTACATAAACCCGCTTGTTACATAATTTGCATTACGGGGCGTTATGACAGGGATACGTAGGCTTTTGTTGGAGAATCGTTCTTAAGGCGGATTCACCACGAAAGCACAGATGAAATAAGTACCTACATAAAAACAGATACACCATTTGAGCAAAGCTAGACATTAGACTTAATTATAAGATAAGGTTCATTCGTAAAAACAACTTTAAATGTCTATACAAAATCGCGTAAAATGCTACCTTGGGGAAATATAATAATTATAAGATTATAACTGTGTATTTAATATGTATTAAACACGTACCCAGTTACGTTGATGTAGTTTATATGCTGACAGCGAATTGAATTCGTACGCACGTATCACTAACAGGTTATAAGTATCAGTAAGAGTAACTAGTACCTAAGTGTTAAAAAATTTAATTCTCAACATTATCTCAGGTTATCTATAAATTCCAATAGTTAGTAAGGTCAATAGCTAAAATAAATTTACCAACCGCGCGACGGCCATACCCTGAAATACTGTTACAATTTTGGCACACGTACGGTTTACCATTATATATTACGACCATACGGTAATAATTCAGAACATTATTTTCTACAGTGCCATTTTTTATATACCTACATAGTCTCCAATGTTATGTAGTCTATGATGGCAAAGGTCGTGTAATAAACAATTTTTAAATGGATGACGAAAACGTGACGGTGAGTCTCGGGAAGTAGCAGTGTACTTACCATGAGCTGCGTGAAACGCAGTCGATAAGGTAACTTTCTTCCTATCCGTCTCAGTCGCACCATAGTACTACGCTAGTATAAGCGCGACGGACAAAAAGTAAGTTACGCTATCGACTTACTCAGTACCTACGCAGAAGTGTCACTGTAATCATTGTATGCTAAATCCATTGTTGCGTATTGCCCAGCCAATCGTGTTAATTCGCCCCTAGCAATAAGAATAGAAATAAAATACAATTGATGCATTATTTAGGCTTTACTTATGAATGTTTCTAACGTAAACAAAAGCACCTGCATGCCCGCTGCGAGTAAATCACTGATCCAGACAAATTCCGGTCAGTTGCGGATCCAGGGGGGGGGGGTTAATGTGTGAAGGGGGGGGGGGGGGGGGGAGGGGCACTTGCCCCCCCCCCCCCCCCCCTTCACACGGGACTTATGTATGCCTAGGAGCTGTGTTAACTGTTACGTATAACAGCCTGTTCACACTAGCGATTCTTTTCTCTTTCTTTCTTCACACTAGCGATGTCTAGAGTCCTGGATCCGCGCCTGATTCCGGTCATCGTGGCGTGTAATTTAACTACTTGTAGCAGAGTTGTGGAAACGCGGAGTGACACCCATGTAGGTACCGTAGTGTAGCCGTACCATGAGTTGGAAAGTAAAGGATACGTTAGGTTTTACTCGATGCCTACGTACTGCATTCCATCGCGTTCGCACTGATTTAATATTGGAGCGAGCGCGATGGCCTGCTTTAAGTATCGAGTAAACCAGGGATGTAACGGATGACGGAAGCGGAAGCAGAAGCAGAAGTTTAGAATTTAGTTTAACGGAAGCAGAAGCGGAAGCAGAACCGAAAACAGAACCGGAACCAGAAGCGGAGCTCGAGTGAGAGCTAAGTAGACGAGATGTTAAGGGTAGGTAGAGATGGCAAGCGGAGAAATCAGCGAATGACAGGTATAAACCTGTTGGTTTTGGATGTACGCCGCTCATGTCCCGCCGTCGCGCTAGGTTCCGACATCCGCTATGACTTCGATTATAAAAATAACAGAACCAGAACAGAAGCGGATGTGTAAAACAAAACGGAAGTTCCGCAGAAACAGAAGCGAAAGTAGAACTCCATTACATCTCTAAGTAAAATCTAACATTACCAATACTTGCACAGTCATAGACGTCATAGTACGGCTACTGCCCATGGTAAACACAAAGTAAAGTTCACTGTACAACCGGCCGACAGCTTCTATCAATTCACGTCAAAGAAAATCCGCGGACAGATTGATGTGACACAGTGACGACGCCGCGGCGCTAAATTAGGTAATCTGTAAGAAAATACCGACATTTCTATACCAGCAGGAAATTACGGGAGAAGCCCATTATTGGAACAATTTCTACAGACGAAATAGTTGCTTCGCGTCTGAAACTGTTTCTATGCAGTTAAAATCTAGCTTTGAACGTTGTGCAACTTTCATTGAGCTGGTATTTCGTAATTGTAGTTAGAAGTTTAAATATTTTCTTAATTGAATCTATTTCTGTTCGGAAAACGAATCTGGGGTGTAGGTACTACATAAATTATGAATGAAATGCTATTAGTTTAGACGCCTCCTTACATAAACATGTGAATGGTTTTTTTATATGAACACCTTACAAATATAAGTAGGTACAGATGTAGTGCAAAATCCTTTCTCTTCGGCTTTTCACGGAAACATCCGAATTAATATTGCTCTCAATGAACTTCAGTATAATAATATATTGCACTGAAGCTAATTGAGACAGGGAGATTAATTCGGGCGTTTCCGTGAAAAGCCGAGGAGAAAAGATTTTGTACTACATCTGTACAGCCTACCTACACCTAAATCTAAGAAATCTACTTAGGTATGTACAACATATATTCTGTATGACGCAAAACTAAACATCTTTAAATGAAAATAACAAAAATAAATGAATTACGTTGGGTGTACCTACTGAGGTAATTCCAAATGTCAAAAATGGCCGCATAATTTCGAAGGGAGACAGTTAAGACGATGTAAATACAAGTTATCTTCGGAAATACACTGCTTTCGGAATTACCCTACATATTTTTTTCACTTTAGTACATTACGACACAAATGCGAAAAACATGAAATTCGAAACGAGTGGCGATGTTTTAAAACACTCCCTAGTGTTTTAAATCGACACGAGTTACGAATTTCGTTTTTGCACGTGTCTCGTACGACGTTTTTTAGTGCAGATGGCCCTCCGAAGTTTTGGACCTGACGTAAAATGACACACTTCTCGCACTAGAGCCTAAAAAAGTCACCATATGTACTAAAAAAAATGTTATAAAACATGTTGTTGTTCTTGTGCGTGTGTGCATATTTTAAATGTGAACAATGTTTTTACAAGACCATTCGTATCGTAACCTGTTATTGTCATTCTCTAGGAGATTTGTCTCGACACCGTCAACATAAAACGCACGTCTTGCATAAAATTTTTAGGATCTCCTTTTAAACATTAACATTTTAATGGGATCCATATCTACATTCCGTCTGATAAGGTAGAAATATCGGTGTCGATCCGTGGAGTATAAGTATAGGTAAGTGCCCTCGGCTCGACTCGCGACCCACTTCCAAACCGCGCGACTCTCAGGCGGTGTTCGGATTGAGTATGTACTGTGGAGTCGAACGACTAGGCTATCTAGTGTGGTTACCATGAGCTGTGGCTCTGCTATGAGTTGGAAAGTAAAGGAAGGCTTGCCCTTAAAGAATGGTCAAAGGCGCCTAGCCTTGTAAGGGATTGCATATACCCGAGAAATTTGACCGGTGGTTGCTAAGACCGAGTGGCCGAGGGGTACAGGCATCAGCCGCGAAAGCTGAGTACGTGGGTTCGATCCCCACCTCGGACATAGGTGATCTTGGTCGTTTTTCTTTGGTATATGACATATAATATTTATAAAGTAAAGGATACTTTAGATTTAACTCGATACGCTATCGCGCTCGCACTCACATATCGGAGCGAAAGGGATGCCCTGTTTTCTGCGACCATATAATAACATGAACGTCTGACGCCAGCTCAAAAATGCCCCCGAAAACAATTGTCCAATTGTGCCAAGCTGGGCAGGACATAGCGCTTTTCGTAACACATCGCATATTTCGACGCAACATCTTTGACAAATGTTTATTGAAAATAGCCAAACAAAACTTTGATGGACCAATCACAACTATTATTAAATGGTGGTTTAAGCTTTTATAGGTTGACAATGAAATTCATTACCGTGATGCATTGAAGAGAGGGTCACATTTGTTAACTAAAATTTAGGAACGTTTTTGAAAGGCAATTTAGTGTGACGTGCGGTTTCCATGTTTTATATTTTGTTCGTAGCCTGTTTTACGTATCGAGTAAAACCTAATGTTACCGATACTTGCAAAGTCATGGTACGGCTACTGCCGCCTGCTGCGTTACTGCGTTATTAACGCAGATTTACTTTCTATCTATCCCGCTTGTACTAGCGTATTGGTGCAAGGGGTGTGAGCGAGCTGTAGCCGTATTACGTTACCTACCATGAGTTCTTAGTTTAAGTGATGGTTAAAGCATTATTTTGCGCTCGCTCTTATTTATTGGAACGATCCCGATGGCCTGCTTTACGTATCGAGTAAAACCTGACGTAACCGATACTTACTTTACTACAGTAGCCATAAGCTGCCGTTACGTTAACACCTTCGCTGCGGCAATTAGCTTAACTCGTAATTAACCATACTTGGTAAGTGGTCGAAAGACCCCCTAACGCATTGAATGCGTTAATGCGGGTTTACTTTCTATCTGGCTCGCTCACACCAATTCATATTGTAAATGAGTACGCGTTAATAACGCCGTGGCAATATAAATAAACTCTTAAAGCAAAACTTTTCTAAATGCCAAAAACAGTATGTAACACCTATGTAGGTCAGCTAGTAGCGCAGCTGACATTGGCTACGATCACTGTAAAAAAATACATATTTAAGGACGGCATAGACGGAGCTACTGTTGTGTCCATTAATGTTTATTATTTGTTTTGTTTTATATGTTACTAGCAGTTACCCGCGGCTTCGCCCGCGTTCTAATATTTATTCACTGCGTGTTAATGTTTTCCCGCGATTATCTCGCGTTTGCCTTAACCAATTTAAGTGTGGCGGATGGTGCTTTAACCCGCGGTTCGGCCGCATTCTATCAATTTTTATCACGGTCGTATTAAACTTAAGACCTAAATTCAAGATGGCGAACTTTTCTTGCAATTTTAACTTCAAATTCCATATGAAGAACTTTTCATCTTCTCGGTATAATTTTTTATCAATATTAAATCAAAGTTCTAGAAATTTTAGATGTGATAGCTTCTCACTTTTTGTACCTACCTCAAAATCGTTATGAAAAACCCACTTGGATCCTAAGATACCGATTTTTATTTAAGTCGGATTCAAACTAAATAAATTCAAAGTACCGACCATTTTGTGCAAATTTGACCTCAAACTCATTACTTGAAATGTTTTGACATTTCAGATATCGATTATTATCAAAATCCGCTATCATATTATGGTCATCTTTACCATCTGGTAACCGACAAAGTTTTTTATCATTAAAAGTTTACATACATACTCACATAGGTGATTGTTGTGTTTTGATGATAAACTGTAATTTGTCGTTTTCCAGGCCTTACAAAGATGACCTTAATCAGCCGAGCTGATTAACATTTGAAGTAAGTTAATATTGTTACCGTTTCTTGCAAATTTGACTTCTGCTTCATTATGATGAACAGATCAGTCAGAACTTCAGATTCCCAACGATTTTTATGACGGACAATATCGAAACGGAAATCGAATAGGCAGCCTTTTTTGCAGTTTGTTAATAAGAACCTCTGGGATCCCGATACATCGATTTACACAATTGGATCAAAAATGACGAAATTTATGGTGACTGCTGTTTTTTATGGTGATGGCTGTTTTGACTTTATAAAAAACACCTTGGATACACAGGTATATTATAATATGTACTTTTGATTACTATCGCGTGAAAACTCAGGAAAACTTAAAAGGTTATTAACGTTGGTTAACATGCTATATTTAGAATTTTTTGAATCAGAAATAAACACAAAAACGATACCCCTCTCATAACCCGCAAGCCCGTATATGAGACCATAACAGAGGAGATGGTATTTCACGTACACCTCGGTACAGCGACACGATAGACTATATAAACGATAACCATGTTGGTTTTTTACTGTTTAACCTTTTTACCACTTTCAAGAGTTGAATTCTCAAAAAACCCTAAAACATGTCTTTAGTCATTTATGTTTGGGAATACTCCTGTGAAGTTTCGGATAAAACAGTTTAATAGTCAAGTTTCTCCGTACAAACTTTAGACCCCCATTGCACCCTCTAATGAGTGGATTTTGACTTAACCTTTTTTAGAGCACCCCTACACCCTCAAAGAACCTACCTACTCGCTAGATTTGGAATCTCTAGAACCAGAAATGAACATAAATAATAAAACTGTACAATTTTTTTCGAATTTTACCCCATCACACCATAACCGTGTACATAGTATTTCACGTCCGCCGCGTTAAATTTAAAAATCGTGATTGTTTTTGTGATCTACGTCCCGATAAACTATAAAAACGATACCCATCTTGATATTTTCACTTCATCACCCTTTTTACCTTTTTCAGGGGTTGAATTTTCAAAAAACCTTAAACATACCTTTACTCAATTACTTTAAAGAATACTCTTGCGAAGTTTGGGATAAAATAGTTCAACTAATCTTATTTCGCCATACAAACTTTGGACCCCCATTTCTACCCCTTAGAAGGTGAATTTTGAAAAATCCTTTCTTAGTGCTCGTCTACATCATAAAAGGAACCTACGTGCCAAATTTGGAGTCTCTAGGACCAGGGGTTTAGGCTGTGCGTGCATCTTTATCAGGGAGCTTCTTCTTTATAGATTTTGTACTTTTTATTTTCTTTTTGCTTTTTATCTTTGTTTTGAGAGTTTGTACGACGTGTTGTGTTTCCTTCCGTCCCTTCACCAAATGGTTCCTACGGAAGGCCAGCGCTGGCTGAATAGCCAGCATCATGCTGAGTACCTAGGGCCCAATTCGTGGCACTATGTAGACTGTATTTGTTTGTTTTCATACTGTAAAGTGTAAGTGTCATGAATAAATGTTTTGAGTTTGAGTCTATGTAAAAACATTTAAAATTTCGTTAATATGGTACTCTTTTTCATTAGTTGGACACTTAAAAGTTGAACTCGCTAGCGCTATGTTGGCAATCAGAACAACCCCACAGCTCTCAGTCCGTTTTTATCCAACCGGAAATGAGATTTCCCGACAGATATAATGGCTTACCACAGATTATACCATGCGCATTCGAATTTAGAACTCCAACCAAATTTACTGAGGACTCGGAAAGTTTATCTTTTCATTAAGTATCCAAGTTTTTAATTACCTTAAGAGTGTGTTAATGGGAGGCTGATGGAATTAAAAAGAGATGTTAACGCCTTTTGATTTTCAATAGTCTTTGAAGCGTGTTCTCCTGTGTTGATGGACGTTTAATTTAAAATGAATTTATTTTATCTTCAGTGACTTAGGTATCTAATAAATATAATAATTAAAAAAAAAGGTATGGCAAAATATTCCTTGTAACCTATTTCATAGCACACAGGGTGTTTTTAATATATTTATTTTCAAAACTACAATTTATGTATATAGATTAAATCTAACTAATCTACTTAACCTAACCTATATCTAAGATTGGCCCTTGTGACATTGTACCGAGGATGCTGGCGGCATTTCCTCGCTGTATCGCAATACTGATGCGTTGTGCGAGGAAGTCGCCAGCTCTTCGGTCTCTAGTTACATCAACCAGACGTTTCGCGATCTCAGCAAACAATTTGCGTGCGCTGGGGCCCCAAGAATCTAAAGTTTCTACGCCAAACGGTACAAAATCGTACTCTTTGCCGAGGCCCTTATATTTATTACGTTTTAAAAATTCGGCATTTTCAGCCGCAGCGGCTGCGTTAAACGTAGTTCGTTGAAGATGGGACGGTGCCAGGGTATCTACGCAAGTAGCATCCCATACCAACATCCGTCCCAAGCTCCAAGGAACCAAAGACACACCATCAGGTCTCTTACCATCATCCCTAATAATACCAGTAGGCTCAAGAAGAGCAGGTACGTTGATCGTGGCAAGAGACCTGCGGATTATGTCGTTAGTAATTTGTAATTTACTAAATTATTGGTTTTCGCAATATGTAGAGTCAAAGACAAAATAAGTGTAGGGTGTAACACAAAAATGTTCAAAAATATGTCTCGGTGCACTCTAATTCTGTGTAAAGAACATATTTATGAGCCGATTCTGTCGATACTTATTTTTGCACTTGACTGTATACTGTATATAAGGCGTATTTCAAGCGGTAATCATAATTATTGGAAAATATATAAGGTCCTAATTTATTAGTTGCAGATATTATAACACATGATACTTTACATTAAAATAATTAACTTTAAATATAAATTAAGAAATCTTTTCATGTAACTTTTTTGATTTTATTTTCCTAACAAAAAAAATTATTATAATTTCATCTTAAAAAAAGTCATCATGTGCATTATCACATGTCACAATACCACTGTCTGTCATGTCAACAAACGACACAATCCAACGGAAAATAACATGACATTGACAATCAAGTATTTAATTTATCGACGTGAAGTGGCCAGTTCCAGTTAAGTGGTACGTAAAAGAGGTACTAGAATCTGTTCAATGAGTTTTCATTTAATAATCACATAAACAGGGTGTTTTTACGTAGCAAATTTGTTTTTCCGTTTTCTCCAAAAAAACATCGTAAAAGCTATAATCTTTAACGGTTTAATATACTCCAGAGACCGAATACTATCAGCTGTAAAAATATCTGCATCTAATAAATTAGGACCTTATATACGAGTATATCTAACGCACATTTCCTTCAGTTAAAAATAATGTCGCAATACATAATAAATAGTGTTTCGATGCTTACATATATTGAATTTAAAGTATCGTGAGACATAATATCTATAAATAGTAAATATTTAAGTAATAAATAATTAAATGGTTACAGAGTACGAGTACGTGCCAGTGTCACGCGCGCAACGCGTTAGCACGGGCTCAGGGCAATATCGAAACAGTCGATAAAAAAAACATTCAATACTTATGAGAAAATAATGTTAGTGCGACAAGATAACGGAATCTATTGATGATGGGAGACCTAGGCTCTCCCAAGACTAGAATTATTTAACCGTTTAATGTGTAGTTTATTGCAAAATATGTATATCAGACTTATAATGTAATTCGAACAAACCAAGGCATAGATAGCATTGTATAATTTATAGCTAAGAGATGAAATAACCTGACCACCAATTTACGGTTTTGTTGTTACAAAACTTATAGATAACTAATAATATAGACTTAAATAATAACAAGAAAATTGAGTTAATGTTTATTGAAGATACAAATATTTTAAGCAGTACAGAATTAATTAGAAATGTAGGTACAAACTTAAAACATAAACACAAAATATACTTTTCTGGGAATTTCGACATCCTTCATAAAATCAAACTACGTATAACTTTAAAACTCAGTTTTTACACTACTTTGAAGAATTTAGAATTAGAATTTTAATACCCGTCTAGGTAACATGCCAATATAATCAGCTGGCAAGGAATCAAAACCCGCATCTTTTCTGCCTTGCGCGAGCAATATCCTTTCAATCAATCTACTGTAAAAATCTGTCCATTCGACAAAACCATGCTTCATTCTTTATTGATCGTACGCGTAGCAATCTAGTTGTTAAAAGTTTTAGCGATAGCTAGTGTCTTAGGACGTATGACTTTCAATACCTACAAAGTTTGCGAGTTCAAGCTCCGATAATATTTACGAAACTATAAAAAATCATTAGTAAGGTATTTATCAATTCTCAAGGAAAACATCGTGAGAAAATCGGATTAATTCCAAAAAGGCCCAAGTTTCCCTTGTGGGTTGCAAGGTCAGATGTCAGTCGCTTTCGTGAATAGGTACCTAGTGCTAACCTAATCATTGGTTGCCAGACAGCCCTCAGGCTCTCTAAGCCACGACAAAAAAATACTAGGAAGATGTAAAATGATCCCCATCTAAATCGTTGCTTATCATAAACCACGTTATAATTTGAATTTCGCACTTCATAAGTAGAACTCAAATCCACCCTTATCGTGAATAACACAGCATTTCAAGACTACCTTGTCGTAATTTGAATTCTTACAATGAAGCACTAGAATTCAAATTACATGCAGATATTATTTTGGATAGCAGCGTGCAGCGTTGTTATAAGCAACGATAATGAAATTACAACCAGGTACTTATTTGGATTGCCGCGTTATTCATGATAAGCATCAAATGTACCATGTAATATATTTTGACCACGATTGAATAATGTTGTCAGATCTAAATAAAACAAGCAGCCCTAACAAATGAAGCGAGCCCTAAGGACCTCCATTAGTTGCTGCCAACTCACTGCGACAAATGGTTTGAATAATGACGATTCTCCCTTTAAACGGCTCCATCTGCGGTTTTGACGCCAATAAATAATGGTCTTTAGGCACCGTAGTTCTCTCGCTGCATAAATAACTCGTTTACGATGTGGAACTATGTTTGTGAATTACATACTAAAGGGTAATTCCGGGGTAGGTGGCCAATCGAAAAATTTCATGGTGGTGAATCTAGTAGTATCCTAACATGGTGCTCATGTGTAACATTAAAGTTAATAATCACCAAATTAAAAATTTAAAAAACCGACTTCAACCGATTTCTCAAAGATCCCCGATTTGTTTCCATCATTGGTTTCCTCAAATCCTACTTTCTGAATGCAAATTCTTGTAAATGAATGAAAATTACCAAAAGCGCCATACATTTACCTATAACATTTGAAGAGATCCCTCGATTTCTCCAGGATCCCATCATCAGACCCCAACTTGGTGCCAATGGGACCATCTCGGGGTAATACACGTTCGATCACAAAAAGAAATTTTAGAATCGGTTCACTATTCTCGGAGATATCAGGTAACATACATACAACAAAAAAAAAAAAAAAATTCAGTCGAATTGAGAACCTCCTCCTTTTTTTGAAGTCGGTTAAAAAAGTAAAAATAAATATACTTACATCTTTATGTTTAATCCCAATATCGTTTCTAGAGGAACCTTTTACCCAGCAATAATTTAGTTGGTTACTTGACTGAAAATTTCAAAATTCGTATAAAATTAAATTGAGTTATTTCGAGAGGTTACCGAACAGGAAAGTTTTCCCCTCATATTTGAAATATCTGGAATTATCGGGAGCAAAGCTGCATGCCACGGCGTCTTCGGTAATTGTTCCGTAAGATTGCTTACCCTTTGGGAGAGATCCGGCCTCGAATTGCGACGTAACTCGTGTTTGACCCGATTTAATGAGGAATTGGAAATTCTTGACACGAGCGAGTGTAAGAGAATGTTTAAAATTTAATTTTGTTAGACATTTTTAGACAAAAGTACTTAAGCTTAATTGCTGGCTGTTAGTAAATTAAGTTCACCTAAAATTGCCTTTATATTTACCTACAAAAATCATTATTTTATTGAGAAAATTCAGAATTTTCTTCTTTTATCTGTTCGTCAAAACCATTTTTTTGGCGAATTCGTAATGTATATATGTTATATACTCGTATTATGGGTAAGAACTAACAGTAACTATACATTTTCAAACCAATAAATAATGCACTGTTTAGAAATTCCTCCTCCAGCCGTCCTAAATTTACGATGTCCGCCGTAAACTAATCGAGCACGTAGCTATGTACGTATCCTTTGATGTGTCTTAATAGAGATCCTGACTCGTATAGGTAAATTAGCGAGAGCATAGTATTGTCTTTATTTACAACCTTACATATATTGTATATTTTAATTTTCTCGCCTTGGACTGTCCTTATTTGGCTAATAGTAAACCTAACACCAAAGACATAAGGTCCACCGTAGGTCTACTCTGCAAATTCAATTCCAACATCTCTATAATTCATCTATACTTGCATCCTAGCTGAAATCTCCGAACGGCACAACAGCTGACGCTGCTGGACCGAGCACGGTTGTGGCTAAATATTAATTTTGCAGCAAAATCTTCGATCATTCATAGACAAAAGGAACAATTTTTATATAGTAACAATTTTGATGTAGGTACGATTGTTGGTTGGGTTAGGTTAGTATATTCGACTAGGGGACTAAGGGTACCTTCGTGCTCGAGAGTTATCTAACTCGAGAAATTTTCCAAAACCATTAATTATTAGAGACCGGATATAATGCGATTTGTGAATTGGGGCCTGGTTCTAAAACACGAGCTGTTTTCCCTAGTTTGTAATGTTAGTTATAAGTAAATGTAAGTTGTAAACGACTTCTACCTCCTTTCCATTGCTGAAATTTATTTTAAAATTTTAGTGTTTCTTGAGTTTTATGACGCTAAACAAAGCCTTTTTTTATCACGCAAAAAAGGCACGACCGACGGATGACGAGTGGCGGAAAATGCCCGGATAAACTCACTAACAACTCACAAACGTTATTACGTTAATGATTAGGTGTGTTAATAAGTTAAAGACGTTAATATGTATAACACAAGTTGGTTAAATAAAAATGGTTATATAAAAATTTAAAATATTTTCAAGTTTTCAATGTTAAATTTGTTCTAAGTTTTCTTTATAAAAAATAGGTAGATGTATTTTTATATAAAATCCATACTATACAAGAATTTTCTCTACAAGAAGTACAAAAAATTACAACGAATTTTAAATAAGTAGGTACCTACTTAATTAGGAAATGGGTACGTATTAAGACGGGAAAGTGCGTATTTCAGGCTTCCCATCAAAAAGCACGCCACATTTAACACTCGGAATGGACTCACAACCACTCGCTTTTATTTTATATGACTGGGCGTGATATGGTAGTCAAGTAAAAGGTGGCTTAGGTGAAGTCAGCAAAAATAACGTGTAGTTTTGCAGATTGTATTATCTGTAATTAACCCTATTTTGACTTAACCAAACACACCTCGCAGAATACAAAAATTACGCCAGCTCTTTGGGCCCCACTTGCACAATCTCAGGTTAAGCAGCTAACACGGGGTTAAGTCCACTTGACATCACTATTCGGTTAACCTCGTGTTAGTAGTCTAATTCTAGATTTAGCAAGTGGATCTGTCTCATTTGCGCTAAAGGCTCAGATGCAGACAAAGCGACATCACCTCAATATACAGAGCTTTCAGTGTGTGCTGTACTTCAACCACGTATTGTTTTGTACCGAATTTTAGTAATTTGGCCCAGTTCAAGCCCCAGTTAGTATTCTCTCAATACAAGACAAACTCGGCAGTCGGAATGGTAAAACCAGTTTGAAGCTCGGTGCAGCGGGCCGCATGAATAAATTGTGCGGTACATTTATTCGGCTCGAGGCGGCCACGGCGGACGGTATCTCGGGCTTTACGACTGTTCGACATGGGGCGATATTCTTGAAACACTCGATTTGACGACGCACTGTTGAGTCACAGCTTTTGAGTCATAGTGTTCGAGTCGCAGCGTTTGAGTTACGGTTTTTTAGTAACAATGTTTGAGTGTTGGCATCTTGAAAGTCTCCTATTGTTTAACTTGATTATACTTGAGTGTACGATATAGGGACGATATTCTTGAATTAGTCGATTTAGGTAACTTTTGTATCATGAATGTCATGATCTTAATAATTTTCTCTTGGTCTTAAGCTCGTTATGGATTCTTGATTATGCTCAAGTGGTCTACAAGGAACTGATACTCTTGAAGCCAAACACTTGCTGCACTGTGCGTTCGTTTATTTCGTTTCCGGATTATTTTTGTCAGTTCGACTCACCTATACAATCACTTCCTAAACTACTAGAAACATTTTAGGGCACTGCGATTGTTCAGGAACAGTGTTGTTGAAAGAGCAACCACGTATCATAACCTAGTTAATCTACAAATTCGAACGCACCATTCTCATTCCTTCCAAGAGCTTAACCCGTAATTTGGGAATGGTCGTCACAATGAACATAGTCTTGGACCCCTTTTTTGTTTTTTTTCTTTAATAGATACAGAATTTTCTGCTCTACAAAATGGCGTGGAGGCTAGAACGCACGATTTTTTTTATTTGCCATTTTAAGGGTTAATATTGTTGTTTGGAATAATTTAATAAATTACCTGCCTATCTCTTACCCAACTACAGGTAACGTAAATAAATATCTAAGTTTTCATGATCATGACATGATGGCCTATTTCGGGTGGTTGGTATATAATATAAATTACATAATTACAGTAAGTTAAAGTAGGTACATTTAGTTAAAGTCGTTTCATAGTTCCAAGAACAGAATTTTTCAATATCGCCTACTTGTATTGTAAAATATGTAAACACATAATTGTCTCAAGTCCATTTCGTCTGTATTACAGGCAATCTGAATTTAATATCTACTTAAAATAACTAACTGGATCGATTAATGTGACAAATATCGCAGTTTTCATAATAACCGCCCAAGACTGAAGTTTTACGAGTCTCTACCTTCCCGCAACACCTATATTGAGCGTAGGTACACAACATTTGTATTCTGGTCAGAATTCAAATAGTATAATACACCTATTTGAATTCCACTTTTAAATGAAATAGGTTCTTCGAATACTTACGTTAAATATTTCTTTTTGATAAGTATGCACTTTTCAATAACTGATTGCCGATTTATTTTAGTACAAATATCGTCAGTTGTAATATGAATGAATGTAACCACCAAATGACGATTTTTCAGTAGAGCCCAAAAACGAATTTGACATTTATAAAGTATGTTGTATCTTTTTAGTTAATTATCCTATTGAAATGATGTATATCTTGTTTGTTTTATTTTTGAGAGGTCTATTTGACACTCAGTTGTTACTAACTTTGACCACAGTTGTAGTTCAGGAAATGGCTGGTGCTTACGTTAAATATTTAAAAAAAATGTTGTAGTTACGTTAATAATTTAATGAAAATCATCAAAAGTGGATTTCATAAATTAGTGTAACTCACAAATTGAAACCAAATTGCTTATAAGCCATACATTATAAATGGCGCTTACAGCATTGACATTTATAAAAATATGGTGAGTACATTAGGAAGGACATATTTTTTACTTACAAATTCGTACTTACGTTAAAATATTGCCTATGATTTTATGAAACCTTTACATACGTTAATAAAAAACGTAGAAACCTAATAAAATGGCAAAGTTTTTATTAACGTAATCGACATTTTTTTCCGAATATCAATATTTTAAATACACCGTTAGAAAAAGCAGGAAATATGCAGTCGAACGGTATACTTAAGCCAATTTCGTCATTTTGGTGGTTACATTAATTCATATTACAATCGACGATATTATGCTCTTTTTCGAAAATAATATATGATTCGTGAATAAATCACCTACAAGTCCTACACCATTGAATTGAGGCGCCCCGTAATAAGGTAGGAACTTATAAAAATAAAGGTTTTCACGCAAAATGTCTCCTATTAAAACAGTTATACCTCCGCTTGTCACGATTTTATTCTTACATATTTTAAACATTGAATAGGAAGGCACACTTAATAAAAATGCGATAGTAACTTCCGCTTTAAGGATATTTACGGTTACTTGCGATATTATACAGCTCTGCAATATATTTTGAAGTTTATATTTCTGTTGGCACTTAGGTACTGGTTCAGATTCTGAGCTGAAATAAGATTTTTTTGGCAAGTGATTATATTTTGCGATAAAGAAAATGATTAATACTTTTATGTATTATAAAAGACAACTGTTAAAGAGATAGCTACCTAGATAAGTAAATCATAATAAATATTAGGTAATATTAGGTACCAACCGTATTAGAGGTATGCGTTCTAATCTAAGCGTATCTATACGAAAATCTAATTTAGACTTTACGTATACGTAGTACACGAATGTTTCAATGATAAATTTACTAAGTAGATAATAAATATGAACATAACATAAGTTTCAATTGTTTGGCTTCTTCTGTATTAGGCTTTTCACTCAGACAGACCATCCTTGTGGGTATTTTAACAGTTCAATAACTCGCAATCTCTTATATGATCTTAAACTCTATCGTTGCGTAGATAACGTTAATAATTACAAACACAAATACGAGAGCAAGTCATTTTTATGCGAATCTAATGAGTTATTCACACGTGATAAGCTGCGAGGCCTGAGTTCGCATGACGTAATCAATGTAACGGTGATTCGTTTTGTTTATTACTTTCTAATAACCTTAGCGATTCTGAATCGTAATTTCGTCGTAGTCATCAATCGGCTCGTTGGTCTAGGGGTATGATTCTCGCTTTGGGTGCGAGAGGTCCCGGGTTCAAATCCCGGACGAGCCCGGTTTTTATTGTTTTATTTTTTACACTTACATGTATCTGTAAATGTTAATTTATGCAAAATACTGCCGCTATAGTAATTGTTAGTTTTTATTGTTCAATCATATTTAAAGCTGTCGACAGATACCTAGGTTCAGACAGGCAAAGCCAAGGAAATTCATTTATTTACTTTGTCATTATGGCAATAATATAGTCCAGAACGGTTCAAGAATCAATTTCCTTTACTGTATTTAGTTTTAAAACATAAAAGGATTTTCATTTTGCTAAATGTTAGTGATGTCACTCTCAGCTGATCGAATTTGAACCTTGTTGCGAGAAGATAAGAGATAGCAACTGGCCGTGTAGGCATGCTTCGGCTTACACAGTAGGTAATAATTTGATAAGGAAGTAGGATTGTTTGAATTGGGAAATGTAGACTCAATTTTATAATTATGTAACTCCATCTGAGAACTTAATTTAATCATGTCTTGAACTGTACCTACTCGATATACAGTCATAACCTTGGCATTTATTTTCTAAACTAAATTACCAGTAATTACACAATTGATAAGTAGGAATGATAAGTAATTTAAGTACCTATAACTACTTACATTAAATGTACATTGTGTAGGTAATACCGTAAACTGTAATCATTTGATAAGATTTCAGTATGTAATTTATAATACCTGTCATTTATAAAAGTCAACTGGCGGGAACTATTCCGGTAGTATGTATTATTTGATAATTATTTAATTTAAGCATGTTTTTTTTCAGAAATTGACTACTAAGGAACTAGGTGGATATCTACAATGACCCATTTTTAGGACATTGTCGTAGAAGAAAAGCATAGCAACTTATTAAAAAATAAATAATTTATCAAGTTACCATAAGTATTTATTCAAATGAAGTGTACCATAAGGTGCTTACTATTTCGGCTGTGGGTACTTATTTAATTATTAAGAACTAAATTAAAGTCGTTAGTAACTGATATGGTAGCAGGTATACGACGTATAGGTACGTTTAGAATTACCGGTTAGATATATATCATAATAGTCGTAATACATACCCCCTCATGTTTTTGGTCCTCAAATTAAACTAATCCGTGAACAAGTAGTACAACATATTTTCTATTGCAGCTACGATGTTTGCCAATGACCGTTTGCGTATTCTACCCTCCAGTTTCTTATGATAAACAAAGCTACCGTTGTCATATTTATAAATAAAAATAGTAATTATGTATTTGTAAAGAATACCAACACTTATTCATAATCGTCTCATAAATTTGCAAGCCGATACATATAATACGGTCGTGTCAATATGTTTATTACTCAAGTATACCAAAAGAGACGCACGATACTTATTAGCTTGCTAAGTTAGGCGACGGTTAGGAATAAGGTTAAGGGGGCTAGTTATTATTATATTGATGATCCGTTCAATAGAATATTCAGGATCGAGTACTGATTATTAATTAGTAGGATATTTTTTTCAGGGGTCTCAAAAGGAAAAATACAGAACCTTATAAAATCACTTGCATGTCTGTCTGTCTGTCCCTCTGCCCTAAACTTGGCAGAATTTTAAAAAATCGTGCGTTCTAGCCTCCTCGCCGCTGTGTAAAGCAAAAAATTCTGTTTAAAAAAAAATACAAAAATGGGTCAAAGACCATGTATCTTTAAAGATACATTGCCAAGTTAAGGGTTAAGGTGGATTTAGACTAAAACGAGCGAATGCTCATTCTATCCCTCACTCTACGAAATTCGTTCGTTACAAAAAACGTTATTCGTCGAAATTCGTTGATTTCGTAGAGTTGGGGACAGAATGAGCATTCGCTCGTTTGGTCTAAATCCACCTTTATAGCCGATTTGCTCCGAAACTACTGGATCGATTGAGTTGATATTGGCACACATATGTAAGTTCGTAATCCAACAATTGACGAGGAATGTAAATAAATTAATTTTAAATATGGAAGCTATCTACTTTTGGGGGTAAAGTATAAAAATGTGATATGTTTCCGAAAGTACTGAGCTTCATATTTTGCAAAATAGTTCTTTACGTATAGTCTATAGGAAAACCTATGAAAAAGCCTATCTATAGTATTTTAAAATATCATAGAAAATCTCAATATTCGTATACGTTACGGAACCCTTTCCACGCGAGTCTAACTCGCACTTGGCCGGTTTTTTTTGTATTGTCGTTTCTATAGGTTAACCCTCCATAAAAAAAACTAATACTGATATAGCCCATACACTATAATTTATAGTCTATTGAATGTGCCTTAGTGAATATCACCTACAGATAATGAGTATCTATCACGTACAGATCTACACGATTAACTACACCCTTTTTTTTAAAGGAGACGTAAAATGCATTACTCATACCACCCCGGTGTGGGGACGGACCCGGGTGGTTATGTGGAACTCCTGGTTATGGGCTGTTGGGACCCTGAGTTTACCCATTAAAAATCTTTCCATCTGCCGCCGCTGTGCTGTAACGGTGGTCTGCAGGGACGCTCGCACTTTAGGTACTTCTGCAGCACCACCAGCACCGCTTCAAATTTAAGAGCGCCGCCTCCGGAGGCCCGTTTTGGTCTACAATTAAGTACACCCGAAGCTCAATTCTAATAGTACCTATATAATTATGTATAGTCGTGCTTCGATAATAGGTGTACATTCACGGGCAAAAATATGTGTACACTTTCTTACTTAAGTCTCCAGCACAAGGTCTAAAATTGTACACACATTGTTTGCACTTGACAGTACTGTCGGAGGTAGTTTGGCGAGTTTTGGTTCACGTCATCGTGGTGCCGTATAGTAGTAGTGTGGGCGTGCTCAACTTTCTCTTCTGCGTATACGCATATTTGAATGCGATATCAATTTTCGGCCAGTAACTCAACCGGCTCGTTGGTCTAGGGGTATGATTTTCGCTTAGGGTGCGAGAGGTCCCGGGTTCAAATCCCGGACGAGCCCAACAATTTTTTGGTTTAATGTAAAATAAAGTGAGGTACTTAGCTGTAATGATTTTTTTTAACGGGCAAGTACGCTATTTATTAATAAAAATCTTGTTATGTAATTAATTTAATTTTGTAACCTTTAAAAATTGCTGCTCTGTGATGCAGCAAGGTACGTTAAGAGCCTTGGCTGCGGACCTTTATACACGGTAAAAACAGGTCACTTTAACTAAAACAAATTTCTTCAATGCTAAGCAAATATTTTTAATCTAAGAATATGATCGTCTCCCTATAGCCGTAAAAAAATATTTTCTGAAATACAGATTAATTTACTCTCAGTATTTGCTTTTTATACCAAGATAGTATAACTTGAATACAAATAATCAAAAATCAAAATAAGAATGCTTTATATAATTGCTTTAAAATTTGTTTACTTTACTTCAAGAATCACAATTACTTCAAATAAGAAAACATGAAATCAAACTAAAACAATGTCACAACAATAAAGAATTTGTATCTTGCAAACAGAAAATTTTCTTGAATTAAACATTTTATGACTTTTTGTTATAAGACAAATTAGTGATCTTGGGCATAACGCCCATATATCTTATAATAAGCATTTTACTCTTGAAACCAGAATATAATTGAAGAAAAATGAATTTTTCAACTGAGAAATGCTACAGTCAGACTGGTACAAATATTTTAAGATAATACGTTTTTGATTTGATTCCAGTAAATATGCTAAGAATATATGTTTTCTCAAACAAAGATATCCTTTTTATCTGTGTATATATTATTTTTCATCACACTTGCTGTCTAAGCGCGCCATTGCTTGCGCGCGTAGCGGGAGTAATAGAAAAGTGAAATTCCCTAGGGAGTAATAGAAATGTCAGTACGTCATTTAATAATATTATGTCTTAAAACTTATTTTTTGGTTGACAAGTGTGATGAAAAACATTGTATGCAGCATCACGGTCGGTAAGCGGAATACTAACTCGAGTCATAAAAGCCCTCCTCCTAACGGCGTCGGGCTTCTAACACTCTCGTTAGTAATTCCGTACTTACCTCCCTGTACCCTGCATTATCCCTCCCGTACTATTAGTTCCTTCATTAAAGCAAAAAAGTTAAAATAAAGGCATATTTGGTGAATCATAATTTATTTTCTAGGGGTCCGCGGATAATCTCAGTGACCGTTAGCACTAGAAAGATGGAATTTGGTACCAATATTTAAATTAATCATGCCGACGTAGCGGTAAAATAAAAAGTGGAAAATATAGGTAATTAATAAAAACCGGCCAAGTGCGAGTCGGACTCGCGCGCAAAGGGTTCCGTACCATTATCAATTTATTATTAAAAAAATACAGTTAAATCAACCTACCTCAAAAACTATAGGAGATAATTTAATCAAACTAAAAATCGTTGATAGAATTTATTAATGTGCATAACATATATTTTTTTCAGAATTTTATATTGCGTAGTTTAAAAAATAGAGGGGGGGACACATTTTTCAGACTTTGAGAGCTGATATCTTGAAAACGATTTGCTTAAATAAAAATTTGATGTATAAACCTTCATATCATTTTCAAAGACCTTTCTATTAATACCCCACACGCTTATGTACAACTAAAAAAAAAATTCTATCCCTCAGTTACATGTATGGAGGGCCCCCACCCCAATGGTTTTTTTTACAATTTAGTATCATAATCCTGTAGCGGTTCATACAACACATACCCTTACCAAATTTCGTTACTGTAGCATTTATAGTTTCCGAGTAAATCGGCTGTGACAGACGGACAGACGGACATGACGAATCTATAAGGGTTCCGTTTTTGCCATTTTGGCTACGGAACCCTAAAAATGGATAGGAGCTTACTAACACAATTTTTTGCTACTATTAATATTTTCGGAAATAATCGCTCCAAAAGCAAAACCTTCTAAGTTTTGAACCATGAGCTTAAAAAATATGAAAAAAAATTAAAACTTCAGAAAAACTTTCTAGGACCACTACTTTGAACTTGAAAGGTTGATCGGTTTTTAAATAGATAAGTACGGAAGTAAATCCGCCGAAGAAGAGAAAAAAAAATACTTGAGTGCCTGCGAGAAGCGTCATGCATCCTTCACTCCTCTTGTTACATCCGTTGACGGACTCCTTGCTCCACAAATGTCCGCATTCACCAAACATCTTGGTGAAACAATCGTCGACCGCTGGGATAGATCCCTTAGTACGGTAATGGGATGGCTAAGGGCTAAAATAATAATATCGATAATTCGTGCCACAAGTATGTGCATCCGCGGCACACGGCATAAATTCAGATCTGTAAAACAACTATTTGGATTTCATGACGGAGCGGTTATCCCCACCATAATTACCCAGAGCACCCGGCAAAATCAAGATTAATAATACTTTTTTTATATAAATATGGTCACGACCGATAGGGAGTGTTTTAAATCGACACGAGTTACGAATTTCGTTTTTGCACGTGTCTCGTATGTACAACGTTTTTTAGTACAGATGGCCCTCCGAAGTTTCAAACCTGACGTAAAATGAGTAAATGACACACTTCTCGCACTAGAGCCTAAAAAATACACCATCTGTACTAAAAATGTATATTAACTCTACACTTGGCAGAATTAAAAAAAATCGCGAGTTTTAGCCTCCTCGCCGCTGTGTAGATAAAAAATGTTGTCTTTAAAAAAAAATACAAAAAGTGGGTCAAAAAGTATGTAGCTTTTAAGATACACTGCCAAGTTAAGGCTTAAAGCGACAGAATCCTTAAGAATACTCCACTTGTAATTATTCTGAGTAGATCCAAAAAGATAATCCTGACAGCTAACTAAGGAGCAAGACGGCTCTCATTGAATTGCAAATTGTTTTGAGCCCCATTATCTGCCTCAATAGCTTTGTTAATAACGAGTGTCTGATTCCGAGCGGGACTTCGAACCACAGTGGACCGTGGCATAAATCAGTATCTTAACTACTTTCCCAAACGTTGATTACCTACGTTACACCGGGTTACTTGATTTTTATCTACTATCTACAGTAGGTACGGGCAAAAATATATCACATTCAGACTTTTTTCAGTAGAACTATTGTCTATATTTTGTAAGTGGTTTCCACACTTTCCATCTTACGAATATAGCTTGTATAGTAGGGTGGTTCAAAAAAACATTTATTTTATTTTCCCATGGGGCACCCCCTTATTTTGTTACATCTGTTAAGTTGATAAATTATACCAAGTTTCATAATTTTATTTAAACTATAAAGTGGTGCTCAACGCCTTTGATGTTTTTTATATTGTATGGATTGTGAAAAAATGAAATTACTATTTCTTAACTTTTTATTTTAGTTATTGCTTCTAGACTGTTTAAGCATAGGATTTTTAAGTAACATAGCAGAAGTTAATTTTTCTTTCTATTTTTTAAGCTTATTTGAATCTTCGCCAAAAAGTCAACCGAATCAATAATTTATTAAAAATAAAAATAAAATGTATTTTTTACCTACTTGACTTTTAAATGCCGTTTTGAACAGTATTAAAGCAATTACTGACATAAAAATCATAAATATAAAATATTTATTTATTTTGGGATTAATAAAATATTATATTTTTCAAAGGCATTGAGCACCGCTTTGGAGTTAAGATAAAATTACGAAACTTGGTATATTTTATCAACGTAATAGCTGTTACAAAATAAGAGGGTGCCCCATTAAAAAAAAGAAAAAAAAAATTTTTCATACAAACGTGGACCACCCTATGTATAGGCATAGGCTTATGTGCTAGCGATGAAATAACTTGGCATCATGTAGTCGTTTTTTCATGAAGATTTTTTGATTTAAGCATGGATAGTAATATGATGTGTCTCCCATTGTTACCAAAATAATATGCTATATGCATGCGAACATGTGCCGCTTACGCTATACCTACTCGTACACGCTCATACAAAAAGTCGCGAATGTGATATATTATTGGCCGGTACTGTATTACATAACTGAATAAGTATTCTCTTTAATGTAATAATATATGTGGCATTCTAAAGGACATTATCTTATGGATTTACACAGAATATTATAATACCTACTTTTTTTTATTAACAAGCAGGTAAACGGCAACTTCATTCTGTCAAAGAACGAATTAAACTTTTAAGTATGCAAATATCATATTTTAATGACAAACGAACGGGTCTTAATCGCGTAAACTTATGTTTGATATATTATTAAATATTCAGGATATTTAATAATACATGAGTGATAACAGTAAAAGTTTCATCAATACATTCAAATGTCAATTGCATTGCCTCATAGATTTTAAGAACCATTATTATTGTTGTGTAACTAAGCCTCCAGTACTCTTTGTCAGCCGTTGTTGGTAGTGCCACCCTGCCAACGAAGCTGGAGGTTCCTGGTTCGAACCCCGGCGAGGTTCTTTTCTATATTATTTAAATATATATCTATGGTTATCGTATATGTATATCGTCACAGTACCCTCAATACAAGCCATTGAGCTTAGCAAGATCATCAAAATTTATTGAACTGACAGTTTGACATCTTCACTAAAATATGGGGTACTTTCTTACCAGCTCCTATTTTTACGAAGTGAAAGAATGACGAGACTCACCCAACTGTGCCTTAATCGTATAAATTAGCGACGATTATACTTGTAAATAGGGACACTATAGGCTCCGCTTAAGCGAAGTTCGCTCGAACCTCGTGATCTCAGATTACGTTCACTTGAATAAGTTCCGAGTTTGGGAGATAAATCTAGCGTGGGCCTCTGCCTGGGTTTCTGTTTAAATTGCACGAGCTATTAAGATCGCTCCGATGGATACTGATAGGGTATACAATAACATTAAATACACAGAAGTGTCTACATAACTACCTACGACATATACAAGGTGGCCTAAAAATAAATGATTTCCCGTTGTACGCAAGCTTTTGGGACTCAGAATAGGCTTTTTAGAAGTTTCAGAAGGGTGGATAATTTTTTGTAATTATACGTAAAAAAAACCTAGGACGTCTATTCTGCGTCCCTAAAACCTCATTGGCAACAACGGGAATGCACTTGTTTTTTGACTACCCTGTATAAATATGTGTAAAACATAAAAACCGACTTAAAACCCATTCCTCCAAAATTCCATCATCATGTCACACCCCGCCGACTTGGTGTTGGTGCCAACATGACCATCTCGAATTGTTTATTGTTTGAAGTCGGTTATAATAAGAACGATCGAAATCGGTACCGTGAAACTAGCCAACATTGCCCGCTTTTTTCGGAAATTCTAAAATACCTCAAAAAAAATCATATGGAATCTTATAAGTACACTCAATCAAGTTGCCAATCGATCAGACTTATTTCATTGTTCTGAGAGTGAATTCACTAAGGTCTCTTTATTTGTCTTGTGTTACTGTAAACCTTAATTGTGTAATAATTTTGTGTAAACTGTATTATTTAAGTTCTTGATAGCCTTTACACTGTCGCAATGGGAAACTGTAATGATAGTTGTATAATTTAAATAAATAAAAATAAAAAAAAAAATAAATAAAATAAGTTTTTTCTGCTCAGCATGAGCATTGTGATCATGCGCATCGGCTCACATGAAGAAAATTTTTTTATGATATTTTATATGATAGTTCACTGCTGGACGTAGGCCTCTACTATTAACTATAAGTATAGACGCATTAGGAGGTAAATGCCCATATATTCGCCACGCTGGGCAAGCGGATTGGCGATCGCAGTAATGTGTCCACCTATGATAACGCTGCTGCCCATCATCATTTTTTTATCAATAATGGTCAGTGACACATCAATCCCTTAGTCGACTTTTACGACACCCGCAGGAAGAGTTGGGGTGGTGACAAATGTATTCTTACTGCCGTCACCACACGGCCAAACCTAATATATGATACGATTATGACTTATTAGACTCTAAAATGTGGCCACGGCGAAATGATGCGGTATTTGAGCAACGAGTACACGGGCTACCCCGGTCCATTCACGCCGTGAAATATCGGTGGCCGCGGCACAATCGGGGATTATGACATTGATTTGTTATGCAAAATGAAGGGTCTCGGGCTCGGGTCGGCGGGTTATCCGCTGGAGCTGTGGATATTGCCTTATTTTTATACCAATCAGCTATGTAGGTATTCATGGCTTTGTTATTTAGTTTTTATCGTAAGTAGTATATACTATATATGTATAATATACATATATGATCGATTGTCGATATCTTCCATGCAATGTGGAATGCTATGAGAGTTTTTATTAATTGATAATTCCTTCCTTCTAATGCCGCATTCCGTTCCGTATTCCGAAATAAAAAAAATAAAATTTAAAGAAAATTCTAAATTCAAAAACCCGGATAATATGTGACCGGGTCTCAGATGGATATGGTAGGAAATAAGTATATTTAATGCGAAAGCAAATGCACACCAATTTATAAAAAAAAATTAACCGTGTCATATGATTAACATCAAACGGACGGATGTATGTATACAAAATAAAATTAGGTTTATACATTACTGTGAATAATCATGGATAATTTAATACTCGTATTCGAGAAGTCATATAAATATGGTAACAACAAATTCACGTCGGGCCCCGAGAGTTTCGATACCTACAAATGGTTCTTTGCTTTGTATGAAAACATCAACAATAATTAAGGTTCGACCCAGGTTCATGTAATTTTTTTTGCTTCTTACGACCTCAGAAATACGCTGTTAAAGTTCGTGTTACGCCTTGTACAAATGTACATATGTACTATCACTTTAAATGTTCATATCAATACAGTAAATAGGTACCTCTGACTGACCTTTTGTGTCCCAAAAATCACGACCCAAACTAACTCTACAAAGGCAAAAACATTACGATCAAACGAGCGAACATGAAAAAAATGTCTTCATCGACCTATTTCCCTTTTACACAACGGAAAAGCGAGTAGGAATAAGTCAAGCAGCGAGGGCAGGACATGTCAATTTGTCCACGTCACGGCGGAATTGATGCCGGCCGGTGACAGCGGCATACACAAACACAATTACACAAACGAGACCAATACGAGGCCGACATGTTACGTGTCTGTGAGTTGTGTTGGGGGTGCCGTCGGAACTGTTGACATGCGCGCGAAATTATTTTTAGCGCTGTATGTGGGTCGAGCTTAAAAAAATTTACTATAAAGGCTTTACATGGTACCTACCATCATCTTTTTTCGATCTGTCAAAATGATCACCACTATGAACGAAGTCACGTTTGAGTACTGCCAAATGCCTTTTAAGTTCTTTTCAATTTATTAAATAGAATTAGTTCTGTACAAAAATTACTGCAATCTACATCTTAGTAATAATTTCTCCGTGTATTATGTCATCATCATCATCATCAGCCTAGGACAGTCCACTGCTGGACGTAGGCCTCTCCTATTAACTATGCGTATAGACGCATTAGGAGGTAAATGCCCATAATCGCCACGCTGGGCAAGCGGATTGGCGATCGCAGTAATGTGTCCACTATGATGACGCTGCTGCCCATCATCAATCTTTAATCAAATATGGTCAGTGACACTTCACTTCACTTCAGGAACAACGTGACGGTGGCACTTCATATTATAATTAAGATATTCGTATCCATTACTTTTTTATTTTAATCGATGGCTACAAAATAGAATTATTAAGGAAAAATTACGTATTTTGTTTTTTGTAATAACGACTTCACGACTATATAGGTACCTATGTATCTCCAGCTCCACATGGTGATCATAAAGAAAAACACGTTGAAAAGAAGATTCAAAGATAAATTTAGGTTAAAATTAAGATGAATACGAGTAGGTAACAGTCCTTGACAATCTTTCAAATGAACAAAATCCCGAAGAATGAATTGTTTGTTTACCTTAAAGTAAATTCCGAATGGATATTTATTGTTTCGTAAAAAAATTCGGACGCAAATGGGCTTATAAAGGTTTTATTAAGAAAGTTGTGGCATCCAATGCTTCATTCTGTCAGAACAAAATGTTTAACGTTCGTGAGTTTTCAAGTTATTTTTATTTAATTAAGATACCTAGATATCTAAAGTAATTTTAGCAACTAAATTCCGCCGTAGGTACATACTTGCTATGGGCAACAATTTTAGTTTTTTTTTTCAGTCCACTGCTGGACTTCCTTTAATAGACGTATAGGAGGGAATTATATGCCCATAATAACCGGCACGCTGGGCGAGCGGGTTAGGGTGACAGTAGCGTGTCTATTCTACTATTTATGAAAATAAAATAACACTTACGGAATGTTTCATAATTCTTTTCGTTGTCTTATTTTGTGTCCCTAAAAACGTGACACAGTTGTGATTTTTGTATGAGATGATGTTTTGTTTCTAATTTTTGATGTATGAACTAAAATCTAGCGTGAAAAAGACGTAGAAGTTCACGAGATTTGTTTTATATACCTACTGAGTCGAAGCAGCAACTAAAAGCGTGACAAAGTGGTATGGTCGAGGAATTTAATTTCCTACCCATTTCGTACCTTGTCATAGTAGCTATAATATGACAGTCCTAGCAGCTTTCATATTGATTGTCACTATGACAAGGTACGAAATGGGTAGGAAATTAAATTCCTCGACTGTATGAAACAAGACAACGAAAGTAATTTTATCCCGAATACGGACAAATAAATTAACTTAAAATTTACATCTTTGTCACTATATCCACTTTCATCTATACATGTATTTTTTTACTAAAAGATCCATTCTCCTTGTTTGCAATTATTAAGTTAATACCGATTTAAGTACTTAATCCAATTTAACGAAAACTCTCGAAAGTTTTGTAATCATAGGTACCTATATCGTATAACATGTAGAAATAGGTCAAGTGAAGAGTAAACCATGATGGCTAAAGTAACCAACGCCATCACATAATTTTATTAGTCGAACCGTCATAAAGCAGGGAAGGTCGGATCCCCACTTCCCCGGCTCATAATTATAATGGAAATTGATTATTCTGCGGGCAGACTAGTTCCTTTTTATGTCTTCGCAGAAACGTCTTTGTGCTTTCATGAACATCACAATTCCTAACATTGAAAATTTTATAAGATAATACAGATACACCTTTAAACCGAGAATCGTTAATAAATAGAAAGACATATAATATTGACGTATTGTTCAAAGTTTTCCTTATCCGTACCGATACAGGTGATGATTTAATACCTACCTATAGGCGATGGACGTTATTTTTGTATGTAGGTAAGCTGCAGTTTAATAAAACAATGCTTATCAAACAAACACGCCATATTTAGGTAGGTACGTAATTCCCTTATCTCTACTTATGACCAAAATTAAATGTTGTAAGTCAACTACTTCATTTATTTAAGAAAGTCGGTATAATTTATTTATTCAATAGTTATAGAATAAATAATATAATATATTATATTATTTATTCATAATAACACCGATTTTTTGTCTCTTTTTTTTGATTATTGAAGTGTTTTATTGACAATTGATCATTTTGTCGTAAAAAATCCGGGGGTCACATGTTTTGGTTTCAGCATGGTTTCAGGTTTATCTGGGTTAACTTAGCCGCCTACCTACCTATTTGTCTTTGTGATGCTGGTTAGTTGTATTATATTGTGTGAATTTTAATTTGAGATCGTATTACAATAAAGAAAGAATATTTATAAAGTACAGGCGAAACATAATTAATTATATTATAACACACATTTATATACTCACGAATTAAATTTATTTATCGCTTTACATTACTGGCCCGAGGCGCAGCAATTAAATTCTCAATTTAAACGAAAACCTTCAGCCTTCCCGCGTCCACCCGAATATTGCGTGCTATAATTTATTCGCATTAGACATGATGCCATGATTAATTCTAAAATACATAATATGATGCCCGATAAATTGTTTGGTGCGGAATCAAGTAGTACATACTGATTGTTTTAGGTAATTATAATTACGTTCCCTGAAATGTTTGTTGAATTGGGTAGGCACAATTTTTGTAACATGTCCGATTGTCCGTGTGTGAAAAGCCTTAATTTTCCTTTGAAAATCTTTAAGGAGAGTTTGCACATTTAATATAATATGCATAGGTTCCTATCTTTATCTCCATGCTGAGCCAGCGCCAATTCTCTGCCACGACACATGGTTTTTCTTTCTTATTTTGTTGTAATTACAATAGTTTTTATTTAATTTTAAGCTGCATGCCAAATCACTGTTTGTAATTTATAATCACCATGTATGTTGTGGGAATGAATAAAGTGTTTATCTATCTATTTTAAGTTATACAATTGCTTTGCTTATTTTACATTAAATACTTACAAAAAAAAATTACACTTATTCGAAATTTCCATGTGCGAATTACTCATTTATATATTGCCGACGCGAGGCAAAGCAATTAAACTCGCAATTTATACGGCAGCCTCCGAGTTCAACGCAATAATTTATTCACTCACAGACATTCATTAAACATTTTTTTCAATTCTGACCTCAGATTCGTTACACAGAGCGTAACAAAAACAGTAGTGCTCCGTGTAAAGGCATACTCAGTATACCAGTATTCTGATTGCAAAGAAGAACAAAGATAATTTCTGAGATTCTATCAAGCTATTAAACGAGGCATTACTTTTTTACACTCTCTATTCATTATTCATTGTTGATAGAAAAAATTTAGGTATACCTACATTCATTATTCATATAAAATAAATGTTTACGTTGATGCACAAATTACGTATCATAAACTGGAGTACTAGTGTAGATCGAAGTAAATAAACAAATACGGAGTAGATGTCACGTACAAATAACCGGCCAAGAGCATGTCCGGTCATGTTTAGTACCTATAGGGTTCCGCAGTTTATCGAAAACGGATGAGCGGATGGGATTTATTCTGAACTATTCTATAAGTTCACTTTCGTAATTTTTTTCATATTTTTTGGACCCGCGGATTTAAAGTTGAAGGGGGAGGGGATACAATTTCGTTTTATTCTGAAGAGGTTATCCCCGAAAATATTGACTTTTTTAAATTTTCTTTTAAGACTATTATTCTTTCAAGACCTATTCAATGATACCCCACTCTATAGGAATAAAGCAAATAAAAAAAAAACATCGCCACTGCACCAGTTGGGGAAATACAATACTATTAATATGATGGGACGCACAGACGGACATGGCGAAACTATAAGGGTTCCTTGTTTACTACGGAACCCATTACCTACATCGGAGAGCAAAGCGGGAATCGAACTTACACGCTCGCCTTTCGCGGTGAGGAATATGGATCAGCGGCGGTAGCTTGTATAGATAGATTAGATAGTATTTTTACTACTGGAATAAGAGTTAACTATTAGCAAAATTAAATATGCGTTATAGGTACTTGTAGTAGTTACGTTAAGGCACTGGTCTCACTGCGAGCTACTAAGCTATGAACTATGGGCTATAAACACGAGCAAAATATACTGCTCCCGTGTAAATAAAAGAAACACGGCGATACTCGCCCAGCTATCAGCTATCACCGCTTGGCGAGTTTCACCGTGTCTCTTTTTTTACACGAGAGTGCGTATCTCTCATAGCCCATAATTAATAGCTTAGTAGCTTGCGGTGAGACCAGTGCCTAAGGCTGCCTCATTTTCATGTCAGAAATGAGACGCACCATCATTATTCAGTCACTGACAGGCGGAGCGTGATTTGGGATGCGATTTATCATTAATTATGAAAGATGTATGGAATGGCCGATTGATTATTGATATTATTGTATAATGCTCAATGTAGGTGTCATTAACAGAAAATGAAAATACATTTGTATGTTATAAATATTAGATGTCATATACGATCGTCTACCTATATTCGTGTATATCCTCCGGGATGGGATAGTGCAATACCGCGTAACTATCAAAGCCAGATATAGTTCAAATATCAAACAATTGACACTCAAATTGACCCTAATTGAATTTGTTAGTTAAGTACTCGGTATGGCACTATCCCCGACGATATGTTACCATCTTCCCCTAGTCTAGTATTTAGTAAGTTCCGCAGTGTACGCGTATTTATTGACGTGACTGTACCAAAGAAAAAATATCACCATAAACTACTTCCATCACATCGACCCCAAGAGGTTTAGGCATCACACACATCATCAGCCTATGATAGTCCACTGCTGGACGTAGGCCTCTCCTAATAACTATGCGTATAGACGCATTAGGAGGTAAATGCCCATAATCGCCACGCTGGGCAAGCGGATTGGCGATCGCAGTAATGTGTCCACTATGATGACGCTGCTGCCCATCATCAATCTTTTATCAAATAATGGTCAGTGACACTTCAATCCCTTAGTCGACTCTTACGACACCCGCAGGAGGAGTTGGGGTGGTGACAAATGTATTCTTACTGCTGTCACCACACGGCAAAAGGTTTAGGCATCAGCCACGAAAGCTGAAGATGTGTACCACCAAAGCCCACATATGGTGCTGGTGAACTTGGTACTTTTTAAAGTTTAGGTACTTACCTATGTATATAAAATATTAGTACTTCAAAACATAAATAAAAATAATCTTTAAAGTAAATTCATTACTTTACGAAAAAATAACTTCACCTATACGTTTTGCTAATTTTTTTTTTATGAGCATTTCTCTAAAAGTTTGTAGGTACTAGTTTACATTTGGATCATGTTTGCGAAATTGATAAAGATTGGTAGATGTTGAGCAAGATCCGCCATATTTCGCAAAATTGTCTTCCATTTTGGTTACCAAATGTATAGGAATTGGTAACAAAAACCGAAAATCTCATACAAATTTCCTGAGACATTTTGTAAAATATGGTGTATCTTGTTCAACATTTGCACATTTTGGCTTGGGAGCCATTTTGGAGAGAAACGTGGGGCTCTAACGTATTTAAAACGATTAATATATGTATATATATATATAATGAAACTACTTTCACCTGAGAAATGTAACAATATATTATTCGTGCCGTAAGTGCACGGTACATAAACCAAACACTTTTTATTCTATGGTGACATTATTCAAGTTCAAGAATACTTTCTTAATCGTTTTACCCTAAAATGCCCAAAATCTAATCATGTTACTAAAACAAAGGCAAATAGCACAACGCATCTGTATTTTGTCGCCAACTGTATAATGTATGCACTCATTAACTAGCAGCCATGCTACTATTACGCGTTCCTAGCCACCAAAATTACGTCCTCATCCGAAATGAATTTACAGCTCCGTTGTCACGTAAAAAAGAGCGTTTCATTTGAGCAGCGAGTGAATTGTTGCCACGTTTGCAAGTAAGGAAATGCGATGCATTTGGGATGTGTGAAGAGTAAGTATTCCGCCCTCGGTTTTGTAAAGAGTAAAGACTCTCGATAGGTAGCTTTTTATTCTTTCTTCCTGTTGAGTTTTATAAAGCGTATATAATAGGTAGGTACGTAAAAAAACTCTTAAGTGTGAATCTGTTTAATTAGTATTAGACCTTAGTGTCTTATAAAAATTCTTCTCCACTCGTTTCGAACTTAATTCTTTTCGCACTTGTATCGTAATGCACTATTTCAGTACAGATGGTGCTTTTTTACGCACAAGTGCGAGAAGTGGTTAATTTCATGTCAGGTCGAAACTTCAGTGGGCAAATGTGTAACTCGTGTCGATTTAAAACACTTCCTTCGGTCGTGTATTAATTTATCGCCACTCGTTTCTGACTTCATGTTTTCATTCGTTCAAATAATTTACTTATATATAACTACTAGATGTTTTCTACAACATGAGGAATGTTCTGTAGACTTATCAAACTTCGTTCAGCAACTTTAAAAAGATCTTTGTCTCATAAGTCATACAAAGTAAATAGTGTTTCCAGTACACTTTATCATCAGTTTAACTAACATTGCTTGTCTCCCTACAAAGCTATCTAAGTATGGCAGTTTTTACAATACATATATTGCACTATTCCTAGCAAAGAGTATTTTTTGCCTGAAATATGTTTAGTACGTGTTTGTAAATTGCACGAGGTGCACTAGTGAGGACGCTTAGTGGATGAGGATTTCGTATAGGTGCAGTAGGTACATGAAGGCACATTACTAATTCAAAATATATTATTAAACCGCGATTAGAATGGGATTCGGAAGCTCTGTTGACACAACATCGTATAAGTCAATCTAGGATATATTCATAGCTATATATATTTTACGTGCAGAGACTTACAGACAATAGAATTACACACTTTATTTTTAGACAATTAAACACTTACTACATCTATAGATAACTCTATTCTTGGTAAATGTTGTGTGATTTGCTGTGTCAACAGTACTTTCGAATCCCTTTCTGATTCTGCTTTGATAATATTTTAGTATGGTACCTTAGCCCAAAAATCAATATAATGTGATAATCATTAAAGTTAATTTTAAATTATGCGATGCGTGATATCCGATAATATATTTCTTACGATTTATTTTCTTAACCACGAAATAATTAAATTATGCCTTTCTTAAAAGACAAGCCTAAGTAAACTAAATTGAAGGAACGAAGGCGTAATTGACATAATTAATTTTAATTTCATTTGAATAAGCAAAGAGCAATTACTGAATCTCAAGAACCCTCCTTGACTTTGGGGACTTATTGGTTAAAATATAAAAGCGTTTAAAAGTGTAATAAGACTTACGAAAATCCAGGGCTATTATCTGAAAATTGTTACCCAAAAAGACAGAAACATTATTGATAGCTGAAAATAATTATTTCAATGTCTTTTCTCGAATCCTTTGTAAATTACGTTTGCGGAGAGGCGTTCAGGAATTCTTTAAATAGCTGGCAGGTTTCCAACCGAGTAAAGCCTTTTCCTTCAAGCTCAATTTTAGTATTCAATCCAAGAAGGTTTTATTTATATTCAAAATAGTGTGATGCACAACTAGTTCGAAAATAACGCCGTGAAGTGCGCTAGTTGATTTTAGCCCATAAGTCGATGTTTGTGTCAATATTTGTGACCGAGGAGGCAAACAGTCCCGCCCGGGTAAACATCCTTCTGGCTTCCATAAGGCGGCTTATGGATAGAGGCAATTATGTACCTCGGTAGTCCTCTAACACTGCTAGACACCCGGCTATAAGTCAGATATAAACCGCTTATGAAGTAAAGAAATGAGTTCTGCAATAAAATTGATAGATTCTTTGGCACGCTTGCGTAGCCTTGGTGTACCTAGTTTTTAGGGTTCCGCAACCAAAATGGCAAAAACGGAACCCTTATAGATTCGTCATGTCCGTCTGTCCGTATGTCCGTCTGTCACAGCCGATTACTCGGAAACTAGAAATGCTACAGTAACGAAATTTGGTAAGGGTATGTGTTGTATGAACCGCTACAGGATTATGATACTAAATTGTAAAAAAAGTTTTTTTGTTGTATATAAGCGTGTGGGGTATTAATAGAAAGGTCTTTGAAAAACTTGGCGATTTTTTTTAATGGGGATGGTGACCGTAGTTAAAATAAATTATTTCATATTAATATTACCCAACCCTAAGATCTGATGGCAGTTGGAGGACTCGCAAAAATGCCGAAACTGAAGAACTTGTCGCTGAACCGAATAACATCGGTAATACTAAAGCTCATCGTGGCTATAGTTTTGAAAGTTCGAAAAAATGTTGATCTGTTTTGCCATTCACCATGCCTATTATATCATCCTTTCTCTATCTGCTGGGATTATTTACGTATGATATATTGCCAATTTAATGCTATAATTTAAATGTACTGTAAATTGTGCTTAGTTTGTTTTATTTATTTCTTACCTAACGAATCTCTATTAACTATGCAAGTCGTAATTTTCCTACTTATAAAAATAATGAATCATTGGAAAAGGCATCTAAATTAAGTTTTAATTCCCTGTAAGAGCTCCTTAAATTACATTAACTGAAAGAAAATTATAGACTTATTTTAAATTCATCGCATTTTAATTCCGGAAACATCTTAAATCAAGTGAAAAAGATCAAGTCATCTTATAAAAGCACTCTCTTTATTGCTCCCGTAATGAACGTTTTATTTTTCAAAGATCATAAACTCTGCGTACAATTTAGATTAAAAGTTTTATAGCAGCAATATTAGATTTGAACTGGGACACATAAATAATGAATATCAAAATACATACGGGTCTATATCGGGTGGCATAATGTTTTTATTTCGAAAAATTTGTCGCATAACAAAGGGTTTAGCAGCCTTACCGAACAAGAGGTGCCTTTCCCCACGGATGAGGTCAATATTTTAGGTGGTGTACTAGCAGGACCTAAGAATACTCCATGCTTAATATCAGCTCTAGATCTTCTTTTGTTTCAGATTTATTCTGAACTATTCTATAAGTTCACTTTCGTAATTTTTTTCATATTTTTTGGACCCGCGGATTTAAAGTTGAAGGGGGAGGGGATACAATTTCGTTTTATTCTGAAGAGGTTATCCCCGAAAATATTGACTTTTTTAAATTTTCTTTTAAGACTATTATTCTTTCAAGACCTATTCAATGATACCCCACTCTATAGGAATACAGCAAATAAAAAAAAAACATCGCCACTGCACCAGTTGGGGAAATACAATACTATTAATATGATGGGACGCACAGACGGACATGGCGAAACTATAAGGGTTCCTTGTTTACTACGGAACCCATTACCTACATCGGAGAGCAAAGCGGGAATCGAACTTACACGCTCGCCTTCCGCGGTGAGGAATATGGATCAGCGGCGGTAGCTTGTATAGATAGATTAGATAGTATTTTTACTACTGGAATAAGAGTTAACTATTAGCAAAATTAAATATGCGTTATAGGTACTTGTAGTAGTTACGTTAAGGCACTGGTCTCACTGCGAGCTACTAAGCTATGAACTATGGGCTATAAACACGAGCAAAATATACTGCTCCCGTGTAAATAAAAGAAACACGGCGATACTCGCCCAGCTATCAGCTATCACCGCTTGGCGAGTTTCACCGTGTCTCTTTTTTTACACGAGAGTGCGTATCTCTCATAGCCCATAATTAATAGCTTAGTAGCTTGCGGTGAGACCAGTGCCTAAGGCTGCCTCATTTTCATGTCAGAAATGTGACGCACCATCATTATTCAGTCACTGACAGGCGGAGCGTGATTTGGGATGCGATTTATCATTAATTATGAAAGATGTATGGAATGGCCGATTGATTATTGATATTATTGTATAATGCTCAATGTAGGTGTCATTAACAGAAAATGAAAATACATTTGTATGTTATAAATATTAGATGTCATATACGATCGTCTACCTATATTCGTGTATATCCTCCGGGATAGTGCGATACCGCGTAACTATCAAAGCCAGATATAGTTCAAATATCAAACAATTGACACTCAAATTGACCCTAATTGAATTTGTTAGTTAAGTACTCGGTATGGCACTATCCCCGACGATATGTTATCATCTTCCCCTAGTCTAGTATTTAGTAAGTTCCGCAGTGTACGCGTATTTATTGACGTGACTGTACCAAAGAAAAAATATCACCATAAACTACTTCCATCACATCGACCCCAAGAGGTTTAGGCATTACACACATCATCAGCCTATGATAGTCCACTGCTGGACGTAGGCCTCTCCTAATAACTATGCGTATAGACGCATTAGGAGGTAAATGCCCATAATCGCCACGCTGGGCAAGCGGATTGGCGATCGCAGTAATGTGTCCACTATGATGACGCTGCTGCCCATCATCAATCTTTTATCAAATAATGGTCAGTGACACTTCAATCCCTTAGTCGACTCTTACGACACCCGCAGGAGGAGTCCAAAAAATATGAAAAAAATTACGAAAGTGAACTTATAGAATAGTTCAGAATAAATCTTGTTTTTTGTTCCATATTTTTTTTTATTTCACGCGGAGGTACACCTACAAAAAAAATATGCATACATAGCCACTAATGTCCACTGTATACATAAATAAAAATATTTCCGTAAATCATCGTGCGTCATGCCAAAAAAAAATTTTTTTCCGAAGTAGTCGTTACTGGCATACAAATAAAGTGCCAGTGCAGTGTGAACATAAGTTAGTGTGTAGGTACAGATATTCTATCTTACGAAGTCCGTTTGGCTTTCGTTGTGTGTGTAAAGTGTACAGATAAGCGTCCTTGTGTGCGCGAACGTGAGGAACGTTAGCACGGAAACCTGATTACACCAATTAATATATTTCGTTGAAATACTTTGAATCTTTTAGTTAAAATTTGAAGGTATTATTACGGGTAGTAAATGCTATATAAACGTGTTTATATAAGTAAGCATTTTAATTTAAATATCACAAAGAAAAAAAACACTATCTGATGAATATTAAAAGTCCAATTTAGTGAAACAACGTATCCACAACGCACAAAAAATAATCATAATAATAGTAGCAGAAGTAACTACATGTGATTAAAATGTATTGTTAGTAAAAATTAATAATTTTAACAATTACTATCGTCATTCTTATCAGCGTGGATGATATAAATTTACAAAAAATTAATTTTGTTTTATAATTTTTTTCGACGTATAGTTTCCATGCTAACGCTACTTCGTGAGACAATCTGGCGTGAACTCAAAACACTAGCGACCTCGACCGCGTCGCGATCGTGACTGAGCGCTCCCTCGCTTACGCACACTAAAGCATTGTATACATGCACGCCTGACAACATTCATAACCAAACGGACTTCGTGAAATAGAATATCTGTATACAATCTCTCGACACTTACCGCACAAAATATCATTGACGTAAATTGACTTATTTGACACATAGTATTGTTTTCGACATTTGATTTGTTGCGTTTTCTGTTGGAAAATGGAAAAAATTAAGTGTAAGTCTTGTGAAAAAACGTTAAAAAATATATGTGGAAAGAAAAAAATGCATACAAACTGGACAAGAGGCTGATTTATATAGCAAATGCACTAATAAGTCAATTTACGTCAATGATATTTTGTGTGGTAAGTGTCGAGAGATTGTATACCCACACACTAACTTATGTTCACACTGCACTGGTACTTTATTTGTATGCCAGTAACGACTACTTCTGAAAAAAATTTTTTTTTGGCATGACGCACGATGATTTACGGAAATATTTTTATTTACGTATACAGTGGACATTAGTGGCTTTGTATGCATATTTTTTTTGTAGGTGTACCTCCGCGTGAAATAAAAAAAAATATGGAACAAAAAACAAGAAACCTTTTTTTATTATGAAAAATAAGGACAAGATGCAGGTTAAAAATATGCATTTTGTAGTTTATTTTATTGTTATCAAACACAATTTTGTTTGGTTGATCTAACTTGAACAGTTTACGAAATATGCCACTTTCAACAACACCCTGTTTATTTTACATTATCTTGAATAACTCTGAAACAAAAGAAAATCTAGAGCTGATATTAAGCATGGAGTATTCTTAGGTCCTGCTAGTATACCACCTAAAATATTGACCTCATCCGTGGGGAAAGGCACCTCTTGTTCGGTAAGGCTGCTAAACCCTTTAGGCCGAAAAATTAATGGCATAAACATTGTTGCGCATATTTTTGTTATGCCGAAATTGTTAATCCTAACTTGGTTGTTCCTAAATATTGTTTGTCCTAATGATTTTCGTCTCTAATGTACAAGTATCGAAAAATTATTGTGCATAATGGTGATGTTCCTACTATTTAATGTACTAAAAGTGATTACCTACCTTTAACTAACTTTAAAAATATTTTTTTATTCCTTATACTTAACTATTACTAAATAATTCGCCCTGTTGTCCAAAGAATTTAAGTGAGCAATTTTGACCTGGGAACCGGTCGACGAAGCCCCGCTGCGCCGGGGCTTCTATTTCCGCTCTAAGGGATAAAAGGTACCTAACGAACCTATCCAGGTTAAGGTAGGGAAGGTTCAGATTATTTATTTCTTAATGCGGGGGGCTTTCGCCCCCCGTCCCCCCTTTTTTGGATTGTATGTATGAGGATGTGTAAACAATTGATTAAAAATACTTAAGTATTTAAAGACTACGCCATTCACTCCGCCCTAGCTTCGAAACCTAACCAATCCACGTCGGTTTTACCCTGGTTTATTACTTGAACATTTTTTTTAACCATTCAACCTGTTGTTCAAATGTTTTGCATGTTGTTATTAAAATGCCTTTTTGAATGAAATTTCGGACATGATAAAAGTAGGCGCAGTGAAAATTGACAATTCGAGTAGTAGGGAAAACAATATTTATTACAATGAACATTAGGATTATTATGCTTTAGGTCATTTGACTTTCGAGTAATCAATATTAGAATAAATATGGTGTAGGTATTTTAAACGTGTATGCGCAAAATTAAGTAGGCTAAACAAGTAGTATGCCATGTAACATTATGCCAAACATTCTCGGCCAAAAAATTTAGGACAATCGACGTTATGCGACACGACCGGCACCCCAACTAAGGATTAAGTTTTGGTTAGAGACTTTGTGTCATTTTAATAAACGACCAGTTGGCTTATGTTCTTATGAATTATGATGGTCAAGCATTTATCGCTTATTGTGCTATGCGTTGCCCTCTGTTGGTCTAAATGCACTTTCAGTTTATATACTTGTGCCGGCAACGATGACAAACGATAAACACGGGTCCACAAGCCTACAGGTAGGTCTAGCAACACCGGGACAGAAATAGAATGGCGGCTTTGGCGGTGGCACGAGAGCTCCAGTGTGGAAATAATAATGTTTTAATATCAGAGTGTTTTAATTACAACATCACAGGATTCCCACAATTACTTTACTTTTGACTAAAGCGACTGCCATTTGAATTTCGAGCCCAGAGTGGAAAGTAGGTAGGCTATAATATATATTATAGTATAATAGTAGGTATACTTGGGATTAGTAGCTAGTACGGTATCCTCTGGATGTTTCATTATCCTACTTTACTCGGGTACCTATACCTATGTCTATCTATTGGTTCCTATATTGACCCCACTCTTTTACTCAACGATTAACTGGAAAAGATCCCTTACAGGGATAATTTCGCCTTTATACTTGTCCAAATAGTTATACGAGTATGTCTTTTAACTGTGTGTTGAAACAATAAGGAATTTATGTACATACATAAGGGCAAATACTTTTTTTAAAGATTGCGAATAAGACCTTATAGTATGTTAAAAATACACGGTCGAAAAACGAAAAAAAAACGGGTGCCAGTCTCTTCGCATAATGTTCATTGTGCAGAAAATGTTTTGGCCGAAACATTTGGCATATTGTTGAATGGCATAATAATCGTTTCGCCGAATTATTTTTATGCATACACATATTGAAGTTCTAAAGTATGTTTTTCCGAATATTCGAATGCCGATTTTTAAATTATCTAAAATGTAATATTACTAATATTGATTGTCATAAAAAATATTTCGCATTACTATTAGAGTGGCTAAAATAATAGCACTAGTCTTTTAAACTAACTTAAACTACATTAATATTAAGTTGTCACGTCTATCAAATGGAATTAGATATTTGTAGATAACCTGATTGCAGAAAAACAAGAGGGGCAGAACCGACACGGTTAAGTTAGGTTAAAACATTAATCTTAAACATTTTACAATACAAATACTAGGTCTGCTCCAGCTGCTAGGAGAAAGACCAAATAAGGGGGGACGGGGGGGGCGAACATGAAAAAGAAAAACATTCCAAAATCATGTGATCCACCTGGATAGGTTCGTTAGGTATCTTTTGTCCCTTAGAGCGGAAATAGGAGCCCCGCTAGGGGCTCCGTCGACATGTTGGCGGATCGTATTTCATTTTAGTAGGCGTTATGTTTAGCAGCAATTTTAGAATGTACAATATTAGGATTATCAAACATATCCATAATACAATTTCGGCAAAGGAATCTTAGACACAATAAGCATTAGGATGAATAATGTTTCGGACAGACGACTTTAGGCACAAAAACTTCGACACATGAAAAATATGCGAAACAATAATTCGGCGAAACAATTTTCGGCGTAAAATTCTTATGCGACATAATATTCGGAACAATACTTTTATGCGTTTCGATATAGACCCAAAAAAAACATATTTGATCTGTGTGGGAATAATTTTGACCTGTTTAGCCAGATCTTCTACCCTACGGTTAGATGAAAAGATTTTGAGTTAGTTACTAATTTACTATCGACAAAATGTAATTCTGACCTAGCAATGTACCGAGGAGAAGTTTCATAAGTTGCGAAACTTCTATAGAGAATGTTCTCGGCAATTTAAATTTTACAAGCAGTCTAATCATACCCAAAGCATTGTATACACATGCCTTTCAAGGTATATTTTATGCCTTATTTACTCAATTGTGAAATACAATATTCTTAATAACACTTTTTTATAAGTTCTTATGGAAACATTCTCATTGAGTACTTACTCTTAAATTCTCATGAAAATTCTTGGACATTTCCGAGTATATTCTCACAATTTTAAGAATGTTCTGCAACTTGTACATTGCTATTCTGACCCACAAAGCTCCCATTGTATATATAGGTCATGTAATTATAGTCTTTATTTTTCATTGGAAACTGGAGGTCTGTTAGATGAGACGGTATTAGTACATTGAGAATACATGTAGCTGATATGATTATCACACAGGATATTATTATTGATTATATTTCGTCGCTATAGGTTACGTCGGATCTACAGCGGTATGTCTCCTTTCTTTTACTCTGACTACGGGTGTTTTTTCCATGACATTTCATGGAAAAAACACCCGTAGTCAGAGTAGTACTCATAGAATACTCATTAGTATTGCAGATACGAGGTTGAGTATCATCATCATCATCAGCCTGTGATAGTCCACTGCTGGACATAGGCCTCCTATTAACTATGCGTATAGACGCATTAGGAGGTAAATGCCCATAATCGCCACGCTGGGCAAGCGGATTGGCGATCGCAGTAATGTGTCCACTATGATGACGCTGCTGCCCATCATCAATCTTTCATCTAATTGGTTATAGTGACACTTCAATCCCTTAGTCGACTCTTACGACACCCGCAGGAGGTTGAGTAAGTATACCTAAATAAAAAATAAATAAATAAATATCTTGATACATACATACATCTTACACAAATCGACCTAGTCCCATGGTAAGGTCAATTAAGGTTTGTGATGTGAGTAGCAGGCGACGATATATAGGTATAATAGATAGATACATATAGATACTTAAATACTTAGACAGCCATGACGCCCATGACCAAGGAACAAATATTTGTGACAAACAATGCCCTCGCCGGGATTCGAACCCGGAACCTCCAGCTTCGTAGGCAGGGTCACTACCAACTGGTCTATGGAAGCTGACTAGTAAGTATAGCGCTAAGTATATCACCGCTATACAGGGTGGTCCAAACCTTGACGTCAAAAAATTTTTTTTAGATGCCTCACGTCATGAGCTATCAGAATATACCCCATGTATGTTAGCCGATTTTTTGTAGTTTTCGAGTTATGAATTTTTGAAAATGTTTTTTTGAGAAATTTTGGAATGACGAAATTTATTAATAAAAAAAAACTATTGGGTTTTTTAACTAGTTTCTTTTTGTAAAAGTATTACTACAAATAAAGCATTTACTGACAAAAAAATAGCGTCCTCACTTTGATACAAGTAGGATAAAAAAATACCAAATTCAAAATTTTACGCTAAAAACGCATCAAAATAGCATTAATGTACGTAAATAAAAAAATAAGACATATCCCAAGGAATTTTCGTATTCTAAAAACCGCCCTAGACCTGAGCCTTCGTAAAAGCAAAAAAAAAGTGATACTTAATGATGAGGATTTTTTGCAGTAGTCGGTCAAATAAACTTAAAAAAGCTTAAAATTTTGAAGTAGTTAAAAATGACTTGAATAACTACACAAATTGAGTTTTCGTGGTATGTTCTGTCTTTTTTTATTGATAAGAACAACAAAACAGAAGAAATTTCATTTTATTTTTGAATAAAAAATTTAGAAGTTTTTTTTTTAAGTTTATTTGACCGACTACTGCGAAAAATCCTCATCATTAAGTATCACTTTTTTTTTGCTTTTACGAAGGATTAAGGCCTAGTGCAGTCTTTACATTACCAAAAATCCTTGGGATATGTTTTATTTTTTTTATTTACGTACATTAATGCTATTTTATGAGTTTTTAACGTAAAATTTTGAATTTGATATTTTTTATCCTACTTGTATCAAAGTGAGGACGCTAATTTTTTTGTCAGTAAATGCTTTATTTGTAGTAATACTTTGCAAAAAGAAAATATAAAAAAAACCCAATAGTTTTTTTTATCAATAAAATTCTTCATTCCAGAATTTCTCAAAAAAAAAAAATTTCAAAAATTCATAACTCGAAAACTAAAAAAAATCGGCTAACATACATGGGGTATATTCTGACAGCCCATGACGTAGGGAACCTAAAAAAATTTTTTTGACGTCAAGGTTTGGACCACCCTGTATAATATCCTACAAGATTTCCACCTACTTCCAGGAAATGTTTAATTTCCCTAAATCTCAGCAAGTATTCAGAGTGTCGCGACCACACCCCGCCACAAGAATTTAGTGGAAAAAGTAATCGTTAATAGCGCTCGGCAGACATCATCTTGATTAACTGCCATTCTTGCCGGGCCCTCTGAATAGCTGAACACAGACAAATTTACTAACTTGGGCATTTTAAGGGAAAAATATAATAAATCAGTTATATTCATCATTAGGTGAAAATTTGCTCCGAATTCTCGCACTTACGTGAAATTCTTGTGAATATCCAGATAAGAGATTGTATCTTTATGATGTGTATGATAATATTGATAATTTTTATAACTAATACAACAAAATGTGATCGTGATAAATAAAATCTGAAGGGCATTTCTCCGAGCGTTTCAACACTTTCAACTGCCGTGACTTTGGTGGCAACATTATTACGTGTTTTCCGTGGGTATCTCTATTTTTTTTGGATATCTTGGTAGTTGTCAATTAAGTCTACCAAGATATCGAAAAAAAGATGTTGCCGCCGGCGCCGAAGTCACGGTGGTTGAAACGCTCGGAGAAATGCCCTGAAATATCTATGTAAGTACATGCAACCAAATGGAATCCTAGGCCACTCGGGAACCATGTCGCCATGATGTCGTAAATCATAATTGTAAGAAATATCATACTTCTCGTCATATATAGGCAATTAAGGTTCTAGCCTAGTTCTGGCATAGGGTTACGATTGGGCGAGTGTATATCCAGTATCCATAGATCGGCAAGCGTATATATATATGATACATTTCAAGTAGTAAGCGTTCATAGGCTACTTTTACTCTAATCTATATTGATTGTCATTTATATAGAAACAGAAAAATCATAATCATGGTGGTGGATGGTAACATATGACGTATAAATGGTACAATTTACATGTTTTAATATTCTACTCTGTATAAAGAAAAGTAGAGAAAAACGAGTTCATTTTATTTTCTAAATGTGATTCTTTGGTCCCTTTTTGTGTGATAAAATTGCAGGACCCTGCGTAACAGGAAACCCGAAATATCTCATGTGTTTCTTTTTCCAGTCGAGAATACTGCATAGTCATTCAGAGCCTGTTAGACGGACCCTTCTGAAGCCAACTTATCAAGTTCACTATACCCATAGCTAGAACTTTCCCTTTGCAGGAAAGTGTTATTCTTTTTCGTTTCGAATTGCTTTTCGAAGAGATCAGGCTGAATTTCAAGTGATCGATTTTAAAAAATACTGCTGTCCTGCTCTATCATTCTCACTAGTGATTGTAAGCCCAACGTCTCTTTCTCGGATCCGAAAGGTATTCTAAATTCAAACGAACTGTATTCAGCCTGTGTCCACCCACTGCTGGGTATAGATAGACCTCTTCTTTATTACGCCACTCTCCTCGGTCCTGTGCTAGTCGCATCTGCTTTGTTGCCGTTCGGCAGATGTCGTCGGACCATCTTATCGATGGTTTCCCTGCAGATCTTGGTGACTAACCCTGGCCACCATTCAGTATCCTGCTTCGTCCACTGCCCATCGCTTCTTCTCGCCAAGTATCCTGCCCATCTCCACTTCAGCTGTGCGATTCGTTTACCGACGTCAGATACCTACTTTCACATGGCGCTACTTCGTACTTATGTATAATGTAAAATGACCGATACCCATTGAAAATAAACATGACTCCAAGCAACCAATATTCAAAAATGTTCAACCTATTTCATAAAAACGGGAGGTACAAACAGCAACACAGCTAGGTATACACTTCAGAAATTGGAAATATTGCATGAAAGAGAATCACATGTCAGTTACATAGGAATGTTGAGCCACTTGGCAAAGGATGTAATTTGGTCGTGTAATATTATGGGTTCGGTATTTTTCGTTAGTAGGCACGATCGCGACATTTCCAATGGTCCCCGATGATATGTCATCTTTGTTGCGTCAAAATTTCAGTATTTGAAAACTAGTTGACATAATTATAAAGATTCATATTAATTTTCGTCTACGAAAATTAAGAATTAGCTATCGGCCATTATTAGACGCTAGATGTCGTTGTTCCTAGTGGAAACTGGATAACGACAGTTCTTCATAGATTTGTCTGAACCGTTTAGTAATTTATTAATGCTTTTACGAGGTCAACAAGAATTTATTCATTAATGTAACAAAAAATAAAAACCATATAAAAAAAGTATGTTTTCTACAAATCGTATGCCATGATTTCATCATCATCATCATCAGCCTATGATAGTCCACTGCTGGACGTAGGCCTCTCCTATTAACTACGCGTATAGACGAATTTGGAGGTAAATGCCCATAATCGCCACGCTGGGCAAGCGGATTGGCGATCGCAGTAATGTGTCCACTGTGATGACGCTGCTGCCCATCATCAATCTTTGATCAAATAATGGTCAGTGACACTTCAATCCCTTAGTCGACTCTTACGACACCCGCAGGAGGAGTTGGGGTGGTGACAAATTGTATTCTTATTACCGTCACCACACGGCTTGCCATGATTTATCTAACATTAATAGGCGAGGTATTTTTTCAAGTCAAGATATTTTTACAAATAGCCATGTTATCGGGCAATTTTAAATTATTTTTTCCATTGACAGAGACAAATGCTATTGCTATCTTTATTATCATTCGGCACATCTCTTAGTTGACGTTAGTTGAATACTTATGTAACCTTTGTGGAAATAGGGTAGATAGACGTTGGACAGTCTACCTTTATAGGACAGTCGACCTTCAATCTGTCAGTAGCCATACAAATGTTTAATAGAGACTTGATAGTTTCTGGCTGAAATTCTAACTTTGAAAAAATATCTGACAGTAACAGCCGTTGAAAAGAAAATGAACGAAAATTTCTACATAGCAGCTTAGCAGTCAAATTACCGGCTCTGAAGTTAGATTGACGTCTCGAGGACTAAAGCGGATGTTATATATAACGTAACTATAGTAACGTCAGCTTCCGGAAAATCAATCATCAATCATTGGTTAAACGTTTTTGTTATTACGTAACCATGGTATTGTCACCTTCTGAAGAAACCCCGAGCGATCATTGGTTAATCGTAGCAAGGCCCGCTCCATTGGTCAGCAGAGTTCAGCAGAAGTCGTGATACCAGTCTCATATGATTTCGGAACCCGATTTGTATTATTCGACCAAGTTGCGTCAATCAACATTCCCGTGTATTATTTAATTTGAAGTTGACATAATATAAATATATTTATCTCTTTCATTTTCTCTCTGATCTGTCTTTAATGGTCAGTTAGGAGTGTTGCTGTTTGTACCTACCTTCTGGCCACTGATTCAAAGACTTAGAATTTAGCCAAGTACTTAATTGAATACAAAATATAATGTATAATTAGTATGAAAGACGCTCAATCAAATCACTAAATACACCTACGCGGTAAACCATGTTAACGTTCATACATTTCTCGTACATTAGCAATACCATCAACCACGTTAACATGCTTATTTATCAAACATCCATTAAAGATATTAAGCGTCTGCCCGCACTTACACGTCGCGACCCCGTCACGACGCCGTCACGCGCGGTGGACGCGAGGCGTCGTCGCCAGCCGTGACGGAGTGACGCGAAGCCACAGACTAATAACACCAGACGCCGGATTATGTATTCCGTGCGCAAGTAGAAAACGAAAAAAATCTAGACAAACATAGCTGACTTACGATAGATAGAATTTGGTGTCTTTAACACATCGTGAAACACGTTCCATAAATTTATTTTTACGTAAATACTAATAAACGTCAATAATTTTAACTCAATGTCTAAGGTTTTTGTTGGCTAAGATGGGTGTTCTAAAAGTTTATGAAATAATGCAAGTTTTTAAGTTTGTTAAGCATAAAAAAATGTGTATTCCCGTTGCCAGTGACTTTTGGGATACAGAATAGGCACGCACACTAGGGGATTTTTTTAGGAAATAACTTTAAGTTACATAAGTAGTAGCGGCACATAGTAGGTAGATGCCACATAATTTTAGATACTTTCAAAATTTTATCGCAACTTTTGAAACATCCAGGGAAAAAATCTGATGGGAGGCCTAAACTTACTGGCAATGGGTAATGCATTTTTTTAGCCACCTTATTTATATTATATAGTGTGCATGGCAGAAGCCATGGCTTCCGCAAAGAACCGATCGGCTTGCAGTCGTGCAAATGTGATATACGCGGCTCTGTCTGTTGGATTCGAATTGTATTTTATGATGCCTTTACGAAAAGCGCGAGCTCACCACACACAGAGCTACAATTTCATTTGTGAATTGTCATAGTCTGATATATATCTTTCACCTTTCTATGCCAAAACAGTCCATTTCCACCCTCAAATAGGAATTTTAGTCGATATTTTTTATACTACTTACTGCTACTACATGAGCATAGGTGGTGAATGTAGAATTGTGTAGGCACCTGAAATAGAGTAGATTAAGTATGAGAACATCTACATACTAACGAGATATCTGATGAGTTGTACTTGGCTTATTATAACGCTCCCTCTTGTACCTAATTGAGGTGATCTGTGCGCGGCACTAAGAGCCGACTAAATTGCTCACGACAGAAGTGCCATTATTTGTTTACTCAAAAAGGGTATTAACACATGGGAATTTTAAGGTAGCTATGTACATATATTATGTCATTAGGGTTTAATAGTAAACTAGAAAGCCTTATAGTTTCGCCATGTCCGTCTGTCCATCTGTCTGTCTGTTCGCAGCATAGCTCAGTGGCCGTTAAATAGTACTAGAAATATGTAATTTGGTATATGTACATAGGTATAAATATTAATCACACTGCCAAAGTGGTAGAATAAATAATATAATTTTTTTTCTTGTACATCACATGGGTACATCCTACATGTTTTAAAGTGTGGATGATTTTTTAAACATTGTATTTATAGACTATTTGTTATTTTTAATACCCGAAACCTTGAATTATTGTGATTAATATACATATAGGTTGATATTTATATTAGCGATAAGTAAAGAAAGGTATGTAACTTGTTAATAATAACCAAATAAATTATAGCTTTTGAAAAACGGACAAAAGAAAACGATTGGTCAATGTAAGTTTTGAAACTAACATGGTAATTTACATGTCAAAACCTCAGTTTTAAATCATACTAATAATGGCTGGTTAATATTGATTAATTATGATTTTAGGTATATTCAATTCTGTTTTAACTTTGTATTTATCGTAATTAACTTCTAGTTAACGTAAAGTGTTCTGTGAACCGTCAATAATTATCTGATCAAACCAATTAAGCAGGGTGGCATTTTGGTTAATTAGTACTCAAATCAAGTTAGTAGGCTTGTATGTGGAAGGCAAAGGAGAACCAGACAGTGCCTATCTAAATACCAAACTACTAATACCTAACTAATACGAGTAGTAACACATATTACGTATCTAGAATAACAATAAGGTAAAAATGCTACAAAAAATTGATAAAAATAATACAATTTTGTTTTTACAGCAGGAAGTATTTGAGTATTGACAAAAGTATGGACCGAATGCTATATTTACACGATAAAAAATAAACGAAATACCAGTACAGATGGTGCTTTTTTACGTGCTAGTGGGAGAAGTGGTTCATTCTTTGTTAGGTCGAAACTTTGGAAGGCTAACTGTTTTGAAAAACATCTTCGTCGTGTCGTGAACTTGGTTCATTTTCTTTGTTTTATGGCATCTTATATTTATAACTACATAATGACAAACCTTTCATTAGAAGACAAAAAAACATAATTTGCTAGGCGATTTCAGACGCAATGAGGAAGAGAATAGAATATTACGATACAAGTGCGAAAAAAATTAAGTCCGAAACGAGTGGAGATAAATTAAAGCACGACCGAAGGGAGTGCTTTAAATCGACACGAGTTACGAATTTCGTTATCGTACGTGTATCGTACGACGTTTTTCAGTACATATGGCCCTCCGTAGATTTCGACCTGATGTCACTAGCGCGTAAAAAAAGCGCCATCTGTACTAGACAATTATTTTTATTCTAAGCTTTTCTCTTGTTTCTGCGATTTCTGCACATTGCGTGTAGATTGTAGAATCTTGCGCAAAGTGAAGGTATTTGGCGACAAGGCACGCCCATAATCTCACGTGCCTTAACTTTCCGAACAAGCTCCACTCGTATTTATCGTAAGACGTCGTTGGAGCACAAGCAATCCCCCAAATGACTGAACAGCATCAAAGGGAAGGCACTTAATTACAAACTACTGGCATGTGCTTTTGGGTCTTAATTGTGAAGCTATGTAGCCTTGCGAATTGCGTTCTGTATTAAATTTTCTGGGAGGAAACCATTTGCTGCCGGATATTCTAATGGCAGTTTAGGATTTAGAAGTACCTAATTAAAAAAAAATAGATATAAATTATCAATCCTTATCCATACCATAGGTGGTAGGTAGGTATAGGTACCTACCGTTTATTAATGGAATCTACTTTATACGACTATAATAAAAAAATAAATTAGGCAGCCACATTATGTAAAGGTACATGTAATATTTATAATCCATATATAAATAAAATAAAACTATGAAAACGGATAAACTCGCGTATATTAACTAATTTTAACTTCATTCCGACGTTTCGAACACTTTACAGGGTTCGTGGTCTGCGGATGACTGACAATGGAGGAAATTTGATAGATCTACCTCCATCAAAATAAGAAAGATAAGTACAAAACTACCCACCAAAGAAAAATTACTAAACCACAGACAATAAATTTTAAGGGTGGATGTACATACAAAATTTGCAAATTAAGCTAGTTATTCATTACAAATATTTTCAGAATGAAGACAAGAGACAAAATAAACAATCTACGCCGGTTCTATCCCTACGCCACTGCCTGAGAAGTATTTCCTTCCTTTGTATGATTGTATTGTTAGGAAGGTATCCCAAAATTGGGACCGGCAAGAAACTCAGCGGGACAACTCTTTTTAAAAAAACATTTGTTGTACATCTTAAGATCATCATGCATATGAAGCCAAATATGGTTTCATTGGTTTTGGACTCTATTGACTGCTGTTAGGGTTCAAATTTGAAATGCATTTTTGCCTGTCTTATGCATTAGAGGGTTAAACCGAAACATACAATTTTGATTAATAAGGAAATTTCAAATAACTCACCTCTCACCTCTGCGTGGTAATAGTAGCACATATACAAAGGATTCATACCAGTTCATCCGTGATATTAAAGATCTAACTTTGACGGATGAGGAAATCATGGTCAGTTTTGATGTCCAGTCACTGTTCACCAGTTTACCTGTGCAAGACTGCATTGAAATTGTCAAGAGAAGGTTAAGGGAGCAGAACATGTCAGAGGAATACGCTAAGTTGTTGGAACATTGCCTTACATCTGGCTACTTACTATGGAACTGTGAATTCTACCTTCAAGTGGATGGCGTGGCGATGGGGTCTCCAGTTTCTCCTGTTGTCGCAGACATCTTTATGGAGGACTTCGAGAAGAGAGCACTCTCATTGGCTCCCATGCAGCCGAAGATATTTAAAAGATATGTAGATGACACATTTACTATCCTTCCAAAAAGTAGTGTTTCAACTTTCTTAGATCATTTAAATTCCATTCATGATAAAATTAAATTTACTATGGAGTTAGAAAATGACTGTTCTCTGTCTTTCTTAGATGTTTTGGTTATAAGAAATCCGGATAAAACTTTGGGTCACACTGTATATAGGAAACCTACTCACACTGATAGGTATTTAAATGGCAATTCCCACTCCACCATCCCAGCCAACTAGCTACTGTAGGCAAATCTTTGTTTCAGAGAGCCCAAAAGATATGCGATGATCGGCATCTAGCTGCGGAGCTTCGGCATGCTAGGCAGGCACTTCGGGCAAACAACCTGAAGATTCCTCGAGCCGATCAGAAGACTCGTATGAAGATTCCCACCGTTGAGCGCAGGCCAGCCGTTCTGCCTTTTGTTGGAGGGGTTACAGACAGGATCAGCCGCATCTTGAAACGTGCTTCTATTAAAACCTATTTTAAGCCAATGAAGAAGATGTCGCAGTTTCTGAGGCCTGTTAAGTATAGCACCCCCTTACTGAATGCAGGAGTGTATAAGCTGGACTGTGAATGTGGGCTTTCATATGTTGGGCAGACAAAGAGGAATATCACTACTAGGGTGAAGGAACACATAGCCGATGTCAAGCACCGTCGACAACAGCCTGCGGTTTGGGAGCATGTCAGTGATGGACCGAATCTTTCTATTAAATTTGACAAGCCTTTAGTTCTCGTTAAGGAGAAGAGAAACATTCCTAGAATGTTGCGTGAGGCTATTGAGATAATGAAATATCCAAACTTCAATAGAATGGAAAGAAGCTTTTCTCTACCACCAGCTTGGGATCCAGTTGTTCATCTGATAAAGAAACAGTCTAGACATAAACCGTGAGGCTGATGTATTTGGCGGTGGTGACCATTACCCCCCCCTTTTTAGTACTGGCATTTTTTTTTTGTTTTTTTCAAAATTATTTTAAATTTCCTTACTAATCAAAATTGTATGTTTCGGTTTAATGCATGATGATCTTAAGATGTACAACAAATGTTTTTTAAAAAGAGTTGTCCCGCTGAGTTTCTTGCCGGTCCCAATTTTGGGATACCTTCCTAACAATACAATCATACAAAGGAAGGAAATACTTCTCAGGCAGTGGCGTAGGGATAGAACCGGCGTAGATTGTTTATTTTGTCTCTTGTTTTCATTCTGAAAATATTTGTAATGAATAACTAGCTTAATTTGCAAATTATGTATGTACATCCACCCTTAAAATTTATTGTCTGTGGTTTAGTAATTTTTCTTTGGTGGGTAGTTTTGTACTTATCTTTCTTATTTTGATGGAGGTAGATCTATCAAATTTCCTCCATTGTCAGTCATCCGCAGACCACGAACCCTGTACAGTGTTCGAAACGTCGGAATGAAGTTAAAATTAGTTAATATACGCGAGTTTATCCGTTTTCATAGTTTTATTTCATGAGTAATCCTCGCTGTAACCGAAGAAAATATTATCCATATATAAATAATTTAATTTGGTCCACAAAAAACATAGCCACCATATTTTACGACCTTTGACAGTCTTTTTCGGCTAATAATAAATAATGTACCTACGCACGTAGAGCGGCCGTACGCCTGTAAGTTCTTACGTAAGTTGTAGGGACGGAGCTATACTAAGGAACGAGAGGTCCATATCACAATCTCATTTCTTAGTGTAGCTCCATCTCTACAACTTACAAAAGAACTTAAAGGTGTACGGCCGCTCGTATGCAGAAATATCGAATGGGTCGTACGTTGATCTGGCCTAACCACGTGAAAACTTCAACAATTTATATCAAGTCTACTAAATCAATAGACTCTCAATCTATACAATAAATATTTAAAAATAATATTTTAGCCTATACCTAATAATATAATGTCCCGCTATGCTACCTAACCGATTATACATAATTTATACCTATATGTCACTGCGAGCAAAAAATCTTTATACTGGAAGGTCTGGCTATTTCAAAAAGATGCTTTATAGGGATTAGGAACATTACTCTGCCCCATAATTCACGGCAGATAATTCTTCCAAAGTACATGCCCTCGTACAAACCGCAGTTACAGGCCGGACCGATAGTCGCTCGCATATATTACGTAGGTAATCCGTAATAGGCTCGGGTCGTCGAAGTGCGGTCACATTTGTACCACGGGCAAACCATAAAATTTGCATAGCAGTTGTACATATATTACGATTATATACGGTGGTTCAGTAATTATTTTCCTCTGTGTACCGGAGCAAAACTTTGGTTAGCAAATTGAGAATTACTTTGGTGTTCCAGAATTGTGATATAAACTGTTGGACTACGCTTTTACAACTGAAATTATTGCAATAATTCGCACAATAACAGATCACCATGAAATAGCAGACTACATAGGTACACTATAATCGGCTTTTCGACCTTTTTATTTACCGGTGACCCTCCAATAAAATTCTGTTGATTAAGCACATCATTTTCCTTCATAATATTTCTGCCTCTTCGTAAAACAAGTATTTTCCGCCCGAACCTATTTATCGAATGATGAAGAAATACCTACTTCTAAGATTATGCTGTAATTAAAGTTAAGTCAGTAAATTTCAACCCTGCTATCTTGAAAAAGTCTCGGTAAAATACAGTTAAGGCAAGGAGATTCATCAATCTTAAAACTTCTAATCGTTCTGCTTCCAAGTAAGATAAAAACTTTGAAGGATCCAATCCACACCGCGAAGACTACACACGAACCGAACAAGCGGGTATTTCTACAAAAGAATTACGTATCTAAAATAGATTTATAATACTTTTGAACACAAGTTGTAGACATCTGTTAAGTCGAAAAACTTTTAACGAGGTCCTCATTCAAAGAAAAGCTTGAAAAAGATTAGTATCTAGGTATCTATTGTACTTCAAAATAGTATTCTAGGAAAGTCTGCAAAGTTAAATTGAATATAGGCATAAATTTAAATAAAGGCATTCCACCAAACTTTATTAAATTATTCTGAAAAATGTATTGTAGTATTTAAACTTCACATACTAAACTTAGTGATCATGTTTCTATCTAAATATCATATACGAGAAAGTTCAGATACTTAGGCCCTCATTGACATAATTTCATCCCTTGTCTTTAGAACACAAAAGCAAGTTAGAAGCCCATAAATAATTACATCAGTTCTTGCAAGCGAATCCGAAGACTGGTATTCCTAATAAGGAGCAAGAGACAGCACTGACGAGGGTCTCTGAACGGGATTTAAATTTAACTACACGGGCTTTATTGTGATAGGCTTTCGAGGCAGCCACATTTAAATTTAAACGTTGGTATTCACCTATTTACCATGTAAATTGTAAAGGGAACGATTAATATCAAGCACATTTAACTTCGTATTTACTCTCAATAACTCACTTACTAGCAACCCCGTCTTTGCGAAAATAAGAAATGATTTATAATGCCACAATTTGCTAAACGTTTTGAAGCCGGATCTGGTTCTTTTATTACAATTTATTACCCTTTTATGCTAGCCTTTTCAAAGGATAAAATAAAATGACATAATCCTTTTGAGTTCTTTTGAAAGAGACTAGGCGTTCACGTTAATGCAATGCGATTTAGTTTAACATTTTAAAGCTTGCCTGAAAATGTGGCCATGGATAGGTACTTACTTAAGCATCATTTAACACCATTAACATACATTATTTTGAACGTGAACAAACACAAATAAATGCTTGTTTTAGACAGGATAAAAAAGTGTACAATGAGATTCAATGTAAAACTAATCCGGTTTACAAGCATTTTCCAAGTTTAAGATTATTGTTTGTCAGGAACATCCGACAAAGTGCTAAAATTATTAAAAATGCTTTTGAAAGAAGGATCAAAAACAAAGCTTCCGTTGAATAGCCGTTTCTACAACTAACTGTATTATGCGAGGGAGCGCTGTTGATCGCCGCTAATTAAATCTTTCCTCTCCTTTTTCTGTTTTTAATTTCCGTCTGACTGCTTTCGCATTTTATTAGAATTTCAATTCCGAAACTCTGAAAGTCAAAAATAGACAACTGAATGAACAAACAATCGCTTACGAACGTAATGAATTGTTCAGCCGTCTCATTTGCAATATTGAAACTTACTACGGTGGCTCGATGACCCGAAGAGGATCTTGGCCTCCGACACAAAAGAACGCCACTCGTCTCTGTTCTGCGCTACCTCACGCCAGTTGGGTACCCCGAGTGCAGTCAGGTCTTTGGTAGCTTCGTCAATCCAGCGGTATCTGGGACAGCCTACGGGACGTTTCCCGTTAGCTACGCCCATATACGCTCTCTTGACCGCACGATCTTCACCCATCCTCTCCAGGTGACCGAGCCATCGAAGTCTTATCGACTTGGTTTCGCCAATCACGTTCGGCATATTTAGTAGGTCCTCCAGTTCCCTATTTTTGCGTCGCCTCCAACTTCCGTCCTCACTTCGGATTGGTCCCAGGATCTTCCGCCAGATCTTCCTCTCTGCCACTAAGAGCTTGCTCTCTTCTTTTTGGGTCAGTGTCCAAGCTTCACACCCGTACATCAAGATTGGCCTAATGACAGTTTTGTAGATACGAATCTTGGTCGGTCTACTGATCAGCTTGGACACTAGGATTCTATGGAGCGCGGCAGTGCATCTTAGGGCATTTTGGATTCGAACGGTTATCTCCTCCTCCCGTCGGTTGGTATCTGTTACTGTGCAACCCAGGTACTTGAAACGATCTACGCCTTTGTAGGTTATGTTTCCGGCTATCAGATCTTCCCTTCTGACTCTTTTATCTTTGTACCTCTTCATGAGGATATACTCCGTTTTCTGATGGTTAATTCTAAGACCAATCTTTGCTCCCTCCTGTTCCACTATCCTCGCCATGGCTTCTAGGTCTCTCTTATTTTGTGCCAGTAGTCCTAAGTCATCAGCGTAACCAATGACTTTATGCTTGCCATTCAACTCAACGCCGCCATCATACTCGAGTACTTTTCGGATGACGTATTCAAGGGCTAGATTGAACAGCGTTGGCGAGAGTGAGTCCCCCTGCTTCAACCCAGTGACAACATCAAACTCATCAGTTAGTCCCCCGCCAGTTCTAACCCTCATTCTACTTATTTTGGTAGCAACTATGACCATTCTAATGAGCTTATCAGGTACTCCAAAGTGTTTTAATATTTTGTACAGTGACTCTCTGTCAACACTGTCATACGCTTTGGCAAAATCTACGAAATTTAAATTTTCATGCGACAGTACTGATTTATTTGTCTAAAAGTAATAATTGGAAATTATAATGTTGGAAAGGATGTCTAAATATTTGATATTAAGACATGTTTAATACCTACTGTTTAATTAAAATGTAGAAGTATGATACTTTGAACTTAAAATCTGTTTCCAATGGTGAAATAGGTTGGGAGTTGATCATTGTTTTGTTTTAATATGTACCTGGTATATACAATTTAACGTATTGATAGGTATTTTAAAAACTTTCAGTCATTACCTATGATGGTCCGTCTTTCGTCACCATATATTATGGTTTGTTTTGTTATTGAAATAAGTATAAAAATACACATGTCAATATAAAGAGCCAACCGTCATTATAAAAATCATAATGTCTTATTATTTTGAGGATAGACAATTGCTGGTAATGGACACATACTTGTAACACATTTTTGTATGCTTATTTGGTTAATTTCTGTGGGCATTTGTCGTGTCTTTGTATTTTAGTGTCATTTCGGCATTTACTCCGTGAAGATGGCATGTTCAATAATGCCGAAATATCGGGTGCTCAATAATTACTAATTTAACTATAAATATTGAATGTCATGTCATATACCAAAGAAAAAACGACCAAGATCACCAACGTCCGAGGTGGGGATCGAACCCACGTGCTCAGCTTTCGCGGCTGATGCCTACGGCCTACACCCCTCGGTCACTCAGTCTTCAAAGGTTCGATCCCCACCTCGGACGTTGGTGATCTTGGTTGTTTTTTGTTTGGTATATAACATCCAATATTTATAATCCCGTATTAAGTCAAACTAATAATGAAATGGCAAATGTCTTGTACAGACCGTTACTACTAACTACTACTAAGCTACTTACAAGCATCAAGTTACTTTGTCAAGATTTTCACGAAAAGCCAATAAATGAATGAATTGCGGAAGCGTCTAAACGCTAGATCAATACTGCACTCGCGGCTCGACACCGCCAACCCAATTATTGAGGCACTTACGATGCATTCCGCAACTCGATAAATTTTCGGCGTCGAGGTATCTCGAGCCCGCGCCGGCGAGCAGAGATACGAATCGTGTTACTGTAGTACGGTCGTGTCGAGTGGATTGTTTTTCTAATATAACTTATTATTGTATTTACGTAGTGCCATCACCGTGTTATCTTTGAGTAGAAAAAATACATCCACAAAAATCCTCGCTAAGTTTATTTTTGGGAGTCGACCGACTAAATTTTCCTGTTTTATTTAAAACAGGAAAATTTAGTCCCTACTAAGCCGCGTAAGACATAGTCCCAACAGCATTTTAAAAAGCATTGCTGAAAGATATGACTGTCCGATGCTCAAACACTGGACTGAGCAAATTAAAAGTGTAGCTCAGATTGTAGTTTAAATGAGATAGCTGGTGGTTCTATGTTTTAAATTTAATTTAATTTGATTTAATTGTGATTTAATTTCGATTTAATTTAATTTGATTTAATTTAATTTAATTTAATTTAATTTTAATTTTATTTAGTTTTATCTTAATCCTGTTTTTATTTTAGTTATTATTTGATTGAATATGAATATTCGCTAACACTAGGTTAAGGTTGTCCCTTGTTCTGTGTACTACTAACACCTATGGATGTATGCTTGTCCGAAATAAAGAGATTTATTATTATTATTATTATGTCCTTTATTTATTCTTACTCTTAGGTTAGGTGATTTATAATATGGTTATAAAAATAAAATACAATAAAACATACAAAAACAATACAAAACAAGTAAACACATTATAAAAAACCTAACCTAGGGTGCCGCCGGCAACGGGGCGGGCCCAAGCTGCCGGTGGTTAGGGCTACAGGGAGAGGAACCGCCGGACTATGCGCGCCGTGTCCAGGATTACCGCCTTCTGTATCTGACCCTTGATCCAACCACCTAGCGAGAGCCTCTTGAGGTATTGATCGAGACTCTTCGCTATGAGACCATTCGCAGAAACAACTATCGGCACAATGATCGCCGAATCAACCTCCCACATGTCGGTTACCTCGTGAGCCAAGTCAAGGTACTTACTGGCTTTGTCCTTCTCGGCCTTCACGAGGTTCTCGTCATGGGGGATGGTGATGTCGATGAGCATTGCCCGGCGTTGGGATCGATCTATCAGCACGATATCAGGCTTATTGGCTACAATAGTCCTGTCCGTGATGATAGATCGATCCCAATAGAGCGTGGCACGACCATTTTCGAGAACTGCCGCAGGTGTGTACTTATAGTAAGGCACTTCGAAGCCCACAAGGCCGTATTGAAGAGCAAGCTGCTGGTGTATAATCCTGGCTACGAGGTTGTGTCTGTGCAAGTACTCGGTGTTAACAATCTGAGAACAACCGGAAATAATATGCCTGAGTGACTCACCGGGACGGCGGCATGCCCGACAAATGTCGACCGTACCGTCCTTCAGGATATATTTCCGGTAGTTATTCGTCATGATAACCTCGTCAGCAATTGCACAGGCAAAACCCTCGGTTTCTCCGAAGAGGTCCCCGAATCGTAGCCAGTTCACCGACGCGAGCAGATCTACGTCAGGTCCCGTGAGGGCCTTGTAGAACCGCCCGTGTAGCTCCTTGCTCTTCCATACCGCCCTGCGGTCCTCGGTGCTTAGTACCACAGGTCTGCGCCAGTTCTCTTTTGCCAAGGAGAGCGGCGTGAGGTTCCGGTCTACTGCCACCACATCACGATGCATCCCGCACTCATTGTTAAGAAAATAGTTTCTAAGATTGTACACCTCGCGGTTGTGGAGGTCTTTGGCATTTAAGAAGCCGCGGCCTCCACATTTACGCGCGATGTACAATCTCATAACTGATGAGCGCGGGTGTAGCATTCGATGTGTGGTCGTCCAGCTCGGTCTGAGTCCACCTTAGTATGCCAAAGGAGTATGTGAGTATGGGTATTACCCAGGCGTTGAAGGCGCGCACTTTGTTGCCTCCTGACAAAAGACTGTTAAGTACTTTTGTGAGCCGGCTGAAAAAGCGCTCCTTCACCGCCTGTCTAATTCCCATATCTTCAATACCCAAAGACTGTGACATACCAAGGTATTTATAGGTTTCTGCTTCCAAGATAGATCTGAACGACATTGTCTCAGAAAGCTGTAAATTTGTTGAATTTACTACTTTCCCCCGCTGCACATGCATAACCGCACACTTATCGACACCAAATTCCATATTGATGGCACTACTGAAAACTTCTGTGGTTCGCAATAGTTCCAACAAGTCTTGGCTATTTGGCGCAAATAATTTGAGATCATCCATATACAGAAGGTGAGAAATGACTTCACCCTCTCTCCGAAGCCGGCAACCTAGTCCTGAATCCTTCAGCAGGGTGCTGAGGGGATTCAGAGCTAGGCAGAACCATAAGGGACTCAGACTGTCACCCTGGAATATTCCTCGCTCGATCCTTATAAAGTCCTGCGGGCCAGAGGGGCCATCCCCGCCTCCTGGTTGACGAAGGACTGTGGTCCACTGCCTCATACAAGCGCCGAGAAAGGATCTTAAAGTTGCATTAACTTTATACAGCTCCAAGACCCTTTCCAACCATGAGTGAGGCACCGAATCATAGGCCTTCTTGTAGTCAATCCAAGCGGCGGAGAGGGCCCCCTTGTTACGCCGGACTTGCTGGCAAATGGTCATGTCGATGAGGAGGAGCTCTTTAGTACCACGGGACCCAACCCTACATCCATTTTGAGCAGGAGCCAAAACATTGTTCGAAACAATGTGCGTGTTAATTTTTACTCTCAAAATGGATGTAAGGAGCTTGTACAGTGTGGGCAAGCACGTGATGGGTCGGTAGTTCTTCGCTTCCGTGGTACTACCGGACTTGTAGAGCAGGAAGGTTACACCAGTTGTTAAGGAAGGTGGCAGGGAACCGAGCTCGAGGGCTTGTTGGAATTGCGTTGCCAATCGTGAGTGTGAACATCGAAACCATTTTAGCCAGAAGTTGTGCAATCCATCCGGCCCAGGACTTTTCCAGTTTTGAGTCGTGCGGATAGCACAACTTACGTCTTCGGGGCTGATGGTAACTGCCCCCATAGGTTCGATGGTCTCGCATTCACGTTCGACAACGGTCATCCATTCACCCTCGGTGTGTCCAACGGGCGCTGACCAGATACTACGCCAGAAATCACTCATGGCAGTAGCATCCGGCAACCGCGCGTCGGACACACGGTAGTCGGTTTCCTCCCACTTTCGGTAAACCTTCCTTTGGTCACTCTGGAAAAGGCGATTTTGCTGGAATCGGTTCACACGCTCTCTGTAGCGGCGAATACGGTTTGCCCATGCATAAACCTTCTGCTTCAGAAAGTCGATGCGCTCTGTGAGGTTGGCCATGTAGTCGCGGGGTGCAATACCCGTTCCCGCGAACGCCTGGTTCACAAAGCGCATTACTCGGGGGCGGTTGTTGCCCCCCCTGAAGCAGATCAGCTTTGCAATGAGAGTCCTAAACGAGTCGATACGTCGCTCGATCCGCACCTGCCATGCGGGGACACCCCCAGCGGTCCTAGGTGCACGGTCAGAGTCCGGAAACTTGACTCGAGCAACACGGCACGCTGCGATGGCCCCGCAGTACATGATCGATTGCGTATCATCCAAATCTTTACTGGATCGTATATACGGCTCCAGTAAAGCGTTTAGGGCTCCCATCAACGCTAGATTACGCCTATTCATGGGCAAACGTGGTAATCGTGGCCTAGAGTCGGGTGTGAAGCGATGCTGCATAATCGCTTCTTCCAGAGTCCTCCTCAATTGCTCATTGTCTGAAGTACTCACACTCAGGTTCGTGACGTCATCCCCGTCGGCACTGGGATCAACCCACGGTGCCCCCGGTGCCAGGTCGGGTGCCGGCACCGGATCCGGCGACATGGCGGGCGGGTCCCGCGCCGAGGCGGAGGCCGCACGAACTGGGAGAGCCTCCAGGCGGAGCCGATCAAGTGTCGAGTCATCCAGCCGCTTTAATCGTTGGATGACTCGCACTTGATCCGATAATCGCTGCGCAGTCACATTGATAGTCGGTTCAAGGGCCTGAAACAAAGGAAGCATCCGGACACGATACGCGGATAGGTTGGTTTCTCCCTCTGTAGCCCCATAGTAGGCGCGCATGACGTTCTCATTCATGGATTGAGACCATTGCATTCGTCGCACTACACCACCGGCAGCGGGAGCCGTGGGCGGGGCAGCATGTCCCGCGGGCCCCAAGCGTGCCGACAGCGGTGGCCGTCCGCGCCGCGCAGGTGGTCGTGGCGGCGGCGGCGGCGGTCCGCGCTCGTCGCTCGACTCGCTGGTGTCGGGTGCAGTGGCGAATTCTTCACCCGACGACGATTCCGAAGAGGAGGAGGAGGACGATGCGGACGGAGGTGGTGGGCGTGCGGATAGTGTGGACGCTTGACGTGTTTTACTTCTCGTTTGCATGATTTTCTGTTGGCGTTTATGTATGTTGGCGTTATTATTATTAAAAGGTACGCAAAGCACATTCCTTGCGCATGAGATACCTTCTTCCGGTGTTTCAGTCGTCCATTATTTAATACCAAATAAAATAACAATAATAAGCAATCATCTACTGCTTATTAAGCTATTATTAAAATATGTAATGGTAAATGTCTTAATACAAACACATTACTAAATAAGTTATTTACACATACCGATGTATTTTGTCATGATATTCACGAAAAGCAAATAAATGAATGGCGTCTAAACGCCAGATCAATACTGCACTCGCGGCTCGACAGCAACCCAATTATTGAGGCACTTACGATGCATTCCACAACTCGATAAATTCTGGGCGTCGAGGTATCTCGAGCCCGCGCCGGCGAGCAGATATTTATACGAATCGTGTTACCTTACCAGGCCTACTACCGCGAAAATCCAAATTTGTAAATTTCGAGGATTGTTCTCTGTCACTAAAACGAAGGTGTCAAATGAGAGTGAGAGAGACAAATCATCGAAATTTGCGGATTTCGATATTCGCGGTAGGGCCGCAGTACGGTCGTGTCGCATGGATTGTTTTTTTTTATTTAACTTCTTACTTATACTATTACTAACTAGAAAAAAAACCTACAATAATTCCTCGCTAAGTTTTTCTTTGACAGACTATATTTTTCTATGTATTCAAAAGGTAGGTAACGCAAAGCACATTCCTTGCTCATGAGATAGGTATGTCCCGTTTTATGCTAAAATGCTAGCAGGATTCTTTTTAGTTACTCCAATACAGTACCTATCGCAAATCTTTGCGATAGGGCTCATCTGAGCATATTCGTAAAAAAAGTATACCCGACTCTTAAATTGATTCAGCTTAGTGTCGAACTGCGTAGTTTTGTGTAAGATTGTCCTGTAATATTTATATTCATCACACTTGCAGTGCTGTCTAAGCGCGCTTTGCTTGCATGCATAGTGGGAGTAATAGGAAAGTGAAATTCCCTAGGGAGTAATAGAAATGCCAGTATGTCATTTAATAATATTTTGTCTTAAAAGTTATTTTTTGTCGGCAATTGTGATGAAAAACATTGTATGCACCACGGTCGGTAAGCAAAATACTAACTCGAGTGATTAAAAGCCCTCCGGAACACTCTCGTTAGTCATTCCGTACTTACCTACCTTGATGCACAATGTACTATTATCATTAATAAAAAATAAAAAATAATTACATCCAAATAGAATCTCCGCGGGAAACTTTAAACGCTAGATCAATACCGCTGCATTGGCTCCACACCGCCAACCGAATTATTGAGGCACTTACGCGCTGCATTCCGGAACTCGATAAATTCTTGGCAGTCGAGGCGGAATTCCGGACGGCCCGCGCTGGCGAGTGAGCTTACATTTAGCCACATTTTGTCTGTAGGTAAACTTAAAATATATGTTTTCCTAACTAGTGCGGAAAAGTAAACTTTGCGCACGCTTCACGTGCGTTTACTCTTTTTAGTACAGATGGTGCCTTTTTTAGGCTCTCGTGCGAGAAGTGTGTCATTTTACGTCAGGTCCAAAACTTTGGAGGGCCATCTGCACTAAAAAACGTCGTACGAGACACGTGCAAAATAGTAGATTGTTAACCAAGGGTGGAAATGGGTGCCTTTCACCCGAGTTAAACACTCTACTTTTCATTACGAATGAGAGGAAAGAAAAAACATTACTTACAAGTATTAATTGAATGTAATAGTTACTAGAAAGAATTTATTTTTAAGTATAAATTCATATATGGCAGTATAACATTATTCCGTCGCTTACAGCCTACGCGTATTAAAATTAAAAAAAAAACTTGATAGCTTTGTTCCTCTTGGTCACCGCTATATAAAACCAAAACACTTAAATTTTAACCGAAAACTTAAAATAATTTAATGAATTGACAGTTTTAACTTACGATTATCGCAACAAAAAAAACAAAAAAGAAGAAGCCAAGAACTAATATCTTCGAATTTGTTTCTAAATAAGAGTATTGGTGGCACTTTGTTCTACTTGGTGCTTGCAATTTTACAAGGCTAGCACTAAATAGGAACATATATTTTTGCAACCCAAGGTCCCACCCACTTTCCGAGCATGAGCAATGAAAACGAAATTCGTAACTCGTGTCGATTTAAAACATCGCCACTCGTTTCGTATAAAAAAGTCGTTCGATACACGTGTAAGAACTTCTTTTTAACTCGGGTGATTGTCGACCTCGTTTCACTCGGGCTCCAACTTTCACCCACGTCGAAAAAAATTTTTTTTGCACTTGCATCGAAATGTACTTTCAAAATACTCAGAGACGCCCCTGTAGCCCTACC